>JAHWFO010004190.1:95808-161460 GCA_023313115.1 Rhysida immarginata
TTTCAAAATTTACCCCTTCACCCCCAGGGACGCGAAATGTTTTTATTGTGAATTAGGGGACATTAAAACCAAATAATCAATATTCATTTCCCCCCGATCTGCTCCCCTTGAGTCGTTATTTGGACCTAAAGACGGGACACCAATTATGAAACACCCTGTATTAATTTGTTTTGTTTATACAATTTATATTAATTTTCTTATCTCTTGTAAAATAAACGGAATTATTTATTATTGATGAAGTCTTTTCATGATAATGTTTGATTACAAGAAAACATTTTAAATAACTTACTGGAGTATAATAGTTTTCAGCTGTCCAAGTATTCCAAATGATTAATGCTTGGCTCCGGGAAAAACTCTTACATTGAGATTTTTTTAATATAGACCCTCTTAAATTTTCTAGAAAGTATATTTACTAAAAATATAATCAGAGATTATTTGTATATTTGTATTTTTTTAAAAATTTTTTTGTTGTTAAGAAATGTGGATGGAGAATTGTTTAAATTCGTTTTCTCATTTTTTAAATTAATAAATAGTTAATAGATGAAAATTATAAAATTAATGTTCGTGCTAGTAAATATTTTATGTCATTCATTCTTGGCTTAAACCAGTGTTTCTCAAACTCTGTGCCGCGGGATTTTTCGAAAAAAATTAAAAATTGCTTCAATAAATTTAAAAACATTAAATTTCCACCCTATACTAATAAAATAAATTAATAAAATCAAGATTATTTCCGGTGTGCCGCGAAAACCTTTAGAACTTTATAGTGTTCCGCGAGATAAAGTTTGAGAAACATTAAAACAAGTAAATATAAGACGGATAATTTTTTTACGATACTGGATGGATGAAATTAAAACATTTTTTTGAAGCATCTATAATATTACTTTATAAAAGTAGGCGTTATTATACCTTCGTGTAAAGGTATCTATATATATAATTTCGTTGTATGTCCGGATGTATGTATGTCCAATTCTCTTTCCAGAGCTTTCTGAAGCCGTCTGATATCGCAGAAAGCTGAAATTTGGCATAGTTAAAGTATTTTTGCTCCGTTGGTGCAGGACGGAGCCAGATTTTTGATTTTCGATTTGTGGGCGGTGGGCGTGGCTTTAGAATTTTGTTCAATCAGCACTAAAATTTAGGTTATCCAATTCTCTTTCCAGAGGTTTCTGAAGCCGTCTGATATCGCAGAAAGCTGAAATTTGGCATAGTTAAAGTATTTTTGCTCCGTTGGTGCAGGACGGAGCCAGATTTTTGATTTTCGGTTTGTGGGCGTGGCTTTGGAATTTTGTTCAATCAGCACAACGAAATTATATATATAGATGGTTTATGCTATAAAAGGGTTCCAATTCAGTTTTTTCAAAAAATATTGTTTTAAAGAAGTATTATGAATTATAGTGAAAATGATGTCCAGAACTATGTTTAAGTGTTTTTTTTTGTACATATTCTTTAGCTTTATTAGACAAAATAAATTGTATTAAACCATTGAAAACTATTTTTAATTTTATTAATTTTATATATTTGTAATGTAATGTATAAACTTTTTAAAACATATTTTTTGCCTGGCAGGGACAGGCTTTGTGACTAGTAATTTAATAATAAAACTAGATCAATTGGGATTAGATAAGCTGGCCCGCTGATTTAAGGAAAAAAAATAACGTATAATATTTAAGTTATTATTATTTTCATGTACAGTAGTTTCCCGTATAAACCACATGTAATTAAATTTATAAATGTCTAAACATTATTTTTTGTCATTTAAGTTACTAACAGTAATGATTAATTAGAGTAATTCAAGAAAGAGAAAACAAATGCTTTAGAATATTAAAAAATGCATGAAAAGAATTAAATTATATGGAAAACTATAGTAATACCCGGCTTCGCTCGGGTTGGTTGAATATACAGAAGTTGTTTAGGTTAACTTTTTCAATAGCTAAATTTGACTTTTTGGCCAGCTTTGACTTCTCCTGGGTTATTCCCATAAAATATGTTATATGAAAAATGTCATTTTTTTTGTAATCTTACTAATGTTCAGCGTAAGATTGTATTGTTGTTTCTTATTGTTGGCTTGTCATGTTATTGTATATAGCATTGCTGTTAAATTTATAAATTTAAATATATATTCCTGCATGAAAAACGGGTAGTTTTTCCACTCATAAAACCCATGCAACACGAGGAAATCCATGGCTAAGTAGATTATCCATGCAACCTTTCCCGGACCACAATACAGCATCATGAATACAGACAGACAGATACACGTTAGCTTTTATTAATATAGATCTAGCGATTTCTGTTGATGTATAACAGAAGTAAGTTGTTGAACCTTCCTTCTTAATGGCTGATCCTTGTAGGCATTATCAGCGGAAGTATTTTTCATTAAACTAAAAAAAAAAATTAAAAAGTCAAAAATCCGTTACGATCACGAACTTAATGTTCTAAATATTTATCTAAGTCAATGCTAATGATAAAAGATTAGTATTAAGCAAATTATCCTGTCATTAGATAGTTCACTTTGAAATCGACATTCAAAATGTCTTAATAAAGGTTATCAGAGAGAGAGAGAGAGAGAGAGAGAGAGAGAGAGAGTATGATATCAATCAGCACAATAAATCAAAATTCCTTCGCGGTAATTTACTTCTAACTTAATTTTTAATCAATAGAAGATACGGATGGATGAAGACAACTTTAGGATAAGCGAATTCGCTCTTACGAAAATAGGAAGAGCAGGTTATGGTTATTTTATAATAAAAATATAAAATATTTGGATATTTAAAATATTTAAATATCTCCAATTTTTTAAGGTTTTTTTATTAATGTTGATCATTCGATATAAATTTTTTAAAAAATGTCGATAATTAATTTTGAATAAAAAAAAAAAAGATGACAGAAGGACAAAAATTTTCCATTTTTAATTCCTTAATTTCTTTATTTGCAGCTGCTGTTAAAAAATTTTGTTATTGAAAACCAGAACTACGACATTCCTTTCCACCGCCTTAATGGCTAAATCAATATGATTTGCCAATATGATTTTTTACTCGAAATGACTCCAACAAAACATTTTTAACGTCGATTAATGAAAATTAGGTAGCATTCAAATTGCTATACTGTACTGCTATATTCTTATTGGTATTAAAGAAAACCAAGAGTTTTCTCTATATATCGACAAAATAAATGACAAAATGCTAGGTTAAAATATGAAAGAATTAAAAAAAACTACATTCACCTATTTAAACATTTATTAACAAAAAGGAAACATAAACCCTATACTCGGAATCGCATAAAATATTCCTAATGTTTGCACTACCACACTTCCCTCTTTACTATTTAAAACCCTTTTAATGAAATCATATAAGAGTTGTAAATTATATCAAAATATCTTTATCAAAAATATTTTAATTAATCTAATTTTTAATCTAAATTTTAATCGTTCCAATGCTCATTCATATCTTTACTCAAATATACGTCGAAATTACTAAAGCAAAACAATAGGATGTTCTTGTAAATTTAGGAGACGAATTGCCATATTTCCTTTTTAAGAATAACCTCATTTTTCATTCCATGGATTATTTATTATTCAGAAGACTCTACTATTGATTAAATAATAATTTTTTTTACCAATATCATATTATATTAACAATATTTTTTATATACAGTAAAATCTCGCTACAGCGATATCCAATATAACGATAAAATAATCTATTCGACAATATCATATTCTATACAACAATAAGTTCCTCTACAACAAAATTTTTTGCTGGACCCCGCGACATTGCTGTAGCGAGATTTTCTGTATTCTATCTACTCTAAGCTTGTTAAACTTGTTCTAGCATGAAACTTATAACTGATAAAACTCAACAAGTATTTTTTTACAATTTTCACTACGAGGTAGCTTCAAAATTTCCTGGAATAAATTGATTTCGCAAACAATTTTCAGTAACGGGGGTCTGTAAATTTAAATTTCCTTCAAAGTACTTCCCTTCGGCAGCCAGACGCTTTTTCCAACGTTCATAAAGTTTTCGGAAACATTCCTGGAAGCCATTCTTCCAAATGTCCTTCAGCTGCTTTGCCATCACTAAGACAACCTACACAGATACGCTTGTGCCATCCATAACTTGCGATTTTTAACATTGCTCTGTCACGTGTATGTAGGACGTATATGCTTTATCAAGCAACACCAATGCACCTAAGAGCGATTTTTTTTAAGCATACCGTAAATGAGCATCTGCAATGCCATTTGGGCACACGTAGTAACAAAAATAAACTGCTGTTGCTATGGTTGGACAGGAAACAAGAAAGTGATGAAGTCTTGTTGGTTCATTAATGATGCTACCAATTAAGGCAGAATAACGTTCCTGTCACGATTTCAAACAGCAAAAGATGCGAATCCAATAAGTTCTTCAATTACCATATGTAATTTACGGTATGTGTCGCTTCATCTTTCTTAATTTGGCAAAAATTTATCTACAAATCACTTTTTACGGCCAATGTACTCATTATTATAATCATAGGCGTCCTGAAACGTGTGAAGGGTTTATTAGAATATGTTTGTTAATTAAAGAATTCGCCATCTCGTGTCAAATTGCATTATTGAGGTAATAAGTCCAAATTTTCATTTCAATTTTTAAATATCTCTATTTTACCATATTCGAATTTCTAACCAAGATACCAGGAATCTTTACTATTTATGCAGTTGAAAATAACAAATGCCAAATTTATAATTTGATTTTTAAAAAAAAAAACATACATTTTCTATAAAGAAAACTTTTATTTACATTAATTGTTTATCGATGTACCAGAATATGATTACATTTTTGTAGATTTTGACCCAAATGAAAGGCAATAATATTCTAAACATATTTGACTGAATCTGAGTTTGGCTAAGAAAACTTAATCTAAAGTATGAATTTTCTACAAAGATTAAAGTGTATATCAGTCCTACATTACTAGTATCATCTAACTTAATTAGCTGTTCCTATATAATAAATTTAGATTACTAAAAAACGCTTTAAATGTCTGTTTACCTTGTTTTATAAGCTCAGTCAAAGATGCAACATTTAAACTAATATAATATAGTACCTTATTAGAGGCTCAGTCGATTAAAATTATTCATAAACAATAAATATCTAAATCATGTATTTTTCTTACAAGAATGGTGTTCACTTTTGTATGTATTTTAGACATGTTTTTACAATTTATTAAATCTCTTGCTTCAGGAATTACAGTTCAAAACAAAAATGTAATACCATCCTCATTAACATCCTAAAAATGTTTGTGAAGTTGTGAAGTTTACATTATAAAATCGACCCCTTATCGTATCAAAAATTCCAAAGGTGATGCTATTAAGGATAATTTTTTTGTAATTAATATTCCTCTGGCATTTTTAATTTTCCCGGTGCTTAGTTTTCATTTCTCGTTTCTGGTTTCGCCCGAGGGCTTTTCTCCAAATGATTAATTTCCATTCAAACCAAAGGTGTTGTGAACGAATTCTTTACCTTCACTGTCAGCACTTCAACCACCCGTCCGTTTTGCTGGGTTTCTTTTTTGAGGTATTTTTACCTGAAACTCCTCTCCCCCTCTCCTGCCCGCAATTATCAACGGTGAAAGGCGATCATCTATTAAAAAATAGTTTTTAAAAAATTCGCCAGTAATTATTATTAAGCTCTTATCTTCGCCTCTGTTATTTATGCTTTTTAATTAATAAACTGTTCCATGACCAGCGAGGGTGGTGATAAGAAATCATTTAAAGTTTGCCCGTAATTGATAGGGCCAACTGGGGTTGGACGCCATCGAAGAAACTTCAATTATCCCGTAGTGAGCTCTCTTAACATCTGGAGCCATGTAACTATTTTAAAGATCTCTCGATTTTTATGAGATTCGTCGTTCAAAAATAGTATCCGTTTAAAAACTGTTCGTGTTATCTTATTAAAAAAAATCAAAAAAATAAACTCGTTCAGGTCGTTTGCTTCTCCAAGTCAGATAGAGACACCTGGTTAATTGAGCACAAATTATGGTTCACAAACAATAAAAAATAAGTTTATGAGCTTGAAATATATTTAACTATTTTCAACTGCATTTCAAATGTAAAAATTATGTTTGCAGGATGTATTTTTTTATCTCCAAGATTTTCTTGTTTTTGTGTAAACATTGACAAAATAAAATAGAACAAAAAATACATGTATATTTAATAATAGGAATTTGACAATTTAATACTAAAAATTTTAAATACGGAAATCGAGATAAAATTATGTTTGTTTCCTTTCAATAAAAAATAACTTTATGAGCTTGAAATCTCTTTAGCTTTTTCAACTGCATTTCAAATATAAAGTCATCTAAATTGTTAATTTTTTAATATATTTCAGTAAGATTGAGAATGCGTGGTACTGCATTGTGAGAACGATGTTAAAAGTGCAAGCCAGTTAAAATCATCATTACCGTACGATATTTACGAACTCGGTCGTTCTGTTGCCATTTTTTTTCAAATATTTTGACTTCAGATTCGGATAGAGTAGGGGTCTCCAAAGTACGGTCCGCGAGACACATCCGGCTGGCGATATTATTTATCAGACTCGTTTAATAAGATTTTAAAAACACACAAATAGTTATATCATTTACATTAAAGGTTTTATTATAATTTGTGGTGAAAATGTGAGAATTTTTTTACCACGACCCGCTGAAAAGTTCTGAAATACCTCGTGTAGCCCTTGTTGCAAAAAGTTTGGAGACACCTGGGATAAAGCATCAAAAATAAGTAAAAATTATATTAGACATACATCCATACAGGTTCGGGAAAAAAAAATGGCAATAGGACGACCGACTTTGCAAATTAAGTTATGATGTATTTAGCAGTCAATTCAAAATCGACTGCCTTAAATCATTTCGAATTGTTAAGGGCTTCGTCTCGACTGCTTGATGTATTTAGTTCTATAAATACCTGGACAAATCTTAAAAAAATAGTCCTATTAATTTCGTTGTGTAAATGAAAGTTCTGGAAGTAGAAACAGTGATCTTTAGAGAATACACAATACAATTAATGAGAGTATTTTTTATAAGGTAAATAAGCTAATAAAATAAGTTAGTCCTTTTCATTGAGAATCGACTATTACCAAGCTTTTTCGAAAAACATGGTAGCAGACGGCAAAGAAATAAACACAAGCCTATGCTCTCGTCAACATCTGAATCTGGCACTGTACACGGATAGTACACGGGCAAAACTTTAAACCATGAGATATTCAATTATACTATGTTCATTTGACGGTTAAATTTCAAATTTTTACTTAATGGGAAACAATGTCATTTGAAAGGTTTAAAAATGGTTTTTACTTGAATTTTCAGTAGAATTTTCGCTATTGTGACTGCGCACAACGAAGTGAGCTTGGAGGACCAAGCTCGATGTACAGGATTATTCAAAAAAGATGGTGGATTATTTTACAACTGAAATTGGAAATTTAATTAGACACGTCCAGTTTTTCTTTCGTTGGATAGAGTATAATTGACCAGCTGTAAAATGCTCCTATCAGAAAACAAAAGAGGCAAATATGTCCTTAAGGCAAAAGACCCTGATCAAAAAGGGGATACCAGCTCCCTCATTCCACCTTCCTCAGCACCTTCAAAAAGTTTCCAAAAGAATTTTGGCATGCGAAGAAATTCGCGCTTTTTAATATGCATCGGACCTCTGCAATCCACTTGCTCAACCTCAGTCCATATCTAACTCTCACAAAATCCCTCACTGGTTTACTAGCTCACAGCCACAAATCACTATAAGTATCACTGTCTCCCTTGTTCACTGGCACTGCCTCCATTGCTCTGTCCCAGTACTGTTGTCTCTTTATCATTTCCTGCCAGTGTCTCTTTTTCTCACTGCGACTGTCTCGCTCTCTTCTCATTGCCAGTGTCTACTTCTTTTTCCCACTATCACGTTCTCCTCTCTCACAGCCATTGCCTTTTCACTTACTGTCACTCTCTCTCTCTCTCTCTCTCTCTCTCTCTCTCTCTCTCTCTCTCTCTCTGTGTCTCTTCTCACTGTCACTGGCTCTTTCACCTCTTTCACTCTTTCCTACTGTCACTGTCTCCTCTCTCACAGCCACTGTCTTCACACTGACTGTCACTGTCTCCCTCTCTCTTGTCATTGCCATTGTCTCCTTCAGTCTTTCCCACTACTACCATCTGTTCTCTCAAGGACATTTCTTCTGCTACTACCACTGTCTCTTTATCTCTCACCACCAATCTCTTCTGCCAACGTCTCTTCTCTCTTGATCATCTCCCCATCTGTGTAAAAAGGCACAAATTTGTTCCCATGTCAAAATATTTTGGGAAAATTTTTGAAGGTGCTGAGGAAGGTGGAATAAGAGAGCAGATATCCCCCTTTTCGAACAGGGTCTTTTTTACCTTAAGAACATATTCGCCTATCAGAGCACTTTACAGTTTGATTTGGTAATGCAAGCTCAGTTTTATCGATGATGATAAAGAGATAGATGGTCGGTCTTTCAGTTAATTCTATTTAATCTTTGATCTTTAAGAAGCCGAAGTCAGAATTTGAAAAATCAAAAACTTTTCACGGACACAAGCACAAACGGACTCACAGATTTCATTGACCACTTTTTTAAGTTTGTTGGTAACCGCAATCTTCAGATCATCCATAAAAAATTCCATTCTCAATAAAATTTCAAAGATTCCATGCAGCTTTTATTTGGAACAAAAAAAATTCAAAGCTCTCGGAGCGTTAGGATGCCAGAAAGTATTCAAGTGGGACAGTTCACTCTCCATATTTCCCAAACAATAATTCCATCCTTAAAAGTGATATTTTTTCAGAAACTTAATGAATGTGCTGGGGAAAACTGTAAGATATGTTCATGAAAGTATCTTTCCAAATATTCATACAAATGCTGTTATGTTCACAAGTGCCGAGGCTCACTAAAATCGTTGACTTAGAACAATTGAACTGAGGGATGCCATACGTCAAGAACGTGTAGAAATTTTGCAATAAAACCGTAGGATGATATAAAAAGTTTAGAACCAACTATAAAAAAGTATCGCGAATGTAGACTATCATCAGCATGTTTTTTTTTCAAAACTAAGTAAAAAGAAACTATTCCACGTAATTTTAGATCATGTAATAAAATTTTGAATAACATTTACTATGCCTTTTTTACCCTTTAAAATTCGGGCGTTTTTTTTGCCATAGTCTGTATCAATGGTATGTTTTCAAACAAACTGGTAGTTTTAAGAATGATAACAAAATTTTATAATAATCTTCAATAAAAATGATTTTCAAAAGTATGTGAAACCATATAAAACAAAATCATATAGGAATTGCTTTAGTGTTATAATCAGCACTGGCAATAAAGTATTAGATGGTAACTTAGGAATATAATTTCGTACACATCTTCTAGATTTTTTCCCGACTCAAAAAAATGAGCAAAAATGCCAGAAGAGAAAAGAATTTCAGCCTTAAGAATGCTTTAAACCCATCAAATGAACGAACCCCGTATGTAAGAGAGTGAATCAATAAATTACGAGCCGAGTACATAGAAATGATTATTTTTATTGAAGACTGGAACAGTTTGAAGTGAAAATGAAGCCTAGTCAAATTTTTATCTTAATCAAATCCTCATTTTGCCTAAAATATTATTTGACCAATAATATTATACCGAAACAGCCATAGCCAATATGTTGTGCTAAAGATCTACATCCTTTGCGAATCGCCTTCCACCAAGATGCTTCTTCAGCGTTTCGTAAAATGATAATCATGATCGACAGAATGTTGAGCGTCTAGTGGCCATTCTCTCCAAAGAGACATTCAGCTCAGAAGATGGTATATATTCATTCATTCGATAATTTTTGCTATATTCATTTATATTAATTTTCATTGCGAAGATACTGTATTCTGAATTGAACTAAGAAATAAGGCACAAGATGCATAACCCAGCTAAATGCGCGCATGTCAGGACAAAGAGACTAACGGCTTTTTTGTAACAAGCACCACTAGATGTGTCGTCTATTGTGTCGAGCATCTGACATTATTGTCAACACACATATTAAAGTCTTACCTACACTATATTGTAGATATCATCGAGTGTATAGATGGCTGATTTCTGCATACGAAATATACATTATCTTTGATATTAATGAAGTCAAACTGGATTGCAAATTAAGAAAAGTCATCGTCCTGCAGGATAAAGCTAGGCCTCAAACTGCGAGAACAGTTCAAATGGGAGATTGTTGAAAAGTATTTCAGAGCACTGACCCGACTCCAAATGATTATGAAATTTTTTAAAATATATTGGTTTCTCTATATTCAATATTCCTAAATAAACACCTGTAGAAAAGCGTTAAGCGATTCAAAAAACAATCTAATAGTTATAGGAATATAGAAATACGCTTTTTGCTGTTTATGCAGCGGAACAAGACATGATTCTCATTAACTTTAAGAACACCAGTGTGCCTGATAATGGCTATTATCAATAGCTGAATTCAAATTAAGTTTCATCTATCAACACGTAATTAGACAGGCAAATTACATACTGGTAGATGAAAACGAATTTTTTCTCTGAGCGGCTAGAAATATTTAAACCGGAATTTCATAGAAAAGAATTAGCGATTTTACTCTCTAGTTTTATTTTTGTGACTTAAGTCCTATGCAAATTCATATTTGATATCTGTTGTGATAAAATGTTGATAAACAGTGTTGAACATCCACGCGAAGCATCAATCAAGAATTAACAACAAATACAACTTGGGAGATTTCCCATCCCACTATGACAACGCACCTCCTCATTACACAATGTCAGCGTAGCAATTTTAGCCAGCGCCAATGCTCCTTCATCCCTTACTCCCTCTTGCTGGCGTCCTGTCAGCTTTAATGTTTTCTCAATAAGAAGATACTCACGGCGCGGCAATTTGGCACCATTGAGAAGATTAGTTAAAATCGCTGGAGGTGCTGGAAAACATCACAAAAAAAGCTGTTTTTGTGATGAACTGCTTCCAGCAATGGGTAAAGTGGTGGGGACTATTTCGAAAGAGCGTGAATTTGGAATCTTCTGCATTTATTTGATTAATATAGTCTGAGAACTCCCACTTCGAGTATATTTTAGCATATTTCTTATTAAACGGTTCATTCTATGAATATGGAAGAAATAATATGAAATAATGTTACTGAAACTGTCTTTAAAAAAAGTTTCCCGTTGCTATAAATAAAAACATAAAATTTTAAAGAGTCATAAAAATAAATCGATACTAAAAATTATTATTTTTAAATAATTTTTAAACCATATCACTATAGAATTACGGATATAGAAGACAAGGGAAAATTCTAACACGAAGTAGAAACAGAGTGAAATAAGTTTTGGAGAGAGATTGCTCTGTTTTTCTCAGTTATTAATTTTGTTTCTACTTCATACCGCTAAAGTTATGAATTTCTTCTTTGCTCTGCTCTCATTTCAGAAAATGAAATTAGTATTCAAGGTTCCATATCTTTTTAGCAAATTTAAAAAATAATGAAATAATTTTTTTAAAAACTCGAGCTCTTCCATATTTATTTTTTCAAGATGGAAGACTCTATAACATTTAAAATCGCTAGTCTGCTGTATTTTTCAAAGAAAACTGGTTTTCGCTTTTGCATTTATTACTTTCTATTACGAGTCATAATTAGACGAAACATGTTATTAGTATAGATAGCATATGACTTATTTTATATAAAACTGTGAGCAATCGCCCATAAATTTCATACATTTTTAAAAAACAAGTATCTTACTATTATAGTCGGATGTTATGGTTATTAACGTTTCCTAAAATGAAATTTGGAAATAGGTTTTAAAATCCTTATTTCAAGATATAAAATATAATTGAACATTAATTTAACGATGAAGCCGTCAAATGATGGAACTTTCTTTTTTTTTAAATTCAATGACGTTATTTATATCAACTCGTTAATTTCAAAAATATAATAAATTTCAAATGATTTAAAAGAATTTTCGAACGCCTCTTTCTATTCTGGTTTTTCTTTTCGTTTCTTGCTCCCGTCGATGTAGGTGGTCAAAAGATTTATATTAAAAAAAGAGAGAGAGAGAGAGAGAGAGAAAGAGAGAGAGAGAGAGAGAATCGTAAAGAAAAGAAATGCATTCACGCAAATTGACGAAATCAGCTTTCATTATGTGCGCTGATATATAATAAAAGAACCGAGAAAAAAACTGTTTTCACAAAAGAAAACCTAAAGGAGCCGCCAATTACGTATCCGGATCAAGAAACTACACCTTTTGAAAATTCAAAACTAAAATATTAGTAATTAACTTTTTCATACTTAAAATTGTTCCAATGCAAACCTGTTATTTATTTTAATCTTGAAAATTTCCAGCCATTCTATTCTAGTGATTATAATAATTTTAATATTACAACTCATTGATTACTGAAAGTTTCCTTGCCTCTAATGAGTCCAAAGAAAAATAAAATACAAACTAGATTTTAAGTTCCGTATAATGGATTAAATTATTACAATAGAAACGTCAAAATAAGTAAATATCACTTGCTTCAATATAAAACCTATATTAAAGGATTAAAAAAGCATGAATTTTAATGCACTGCGTAGTACTCTCATTTCATTGAAATGTTGGAAGAACACTGGTGTGAATAACCTTCATTAATAAAAAGCAAATACTCTTCTAGCTTTAAACTACTCTAAGTTTTCTTAATGACATTTCATAGTGCTCAAATCCTTTTTCTTAATTTTGGCTGTACCTTGGACTTTGCTGATTCGTTGCAACCCGAGGCCTGTCGAGGTTGACGAGTTGACACTCACACTCTGTGTCGTTGATAAACTTCAATTCTTTGATTTCATTGCCACTATGGAGTCCTCCTTCGGGTTTGAGCTCAAGAATCTGCAAGTACCAAATGAATACAGAAGAACAGAATACATTAGTTTTAAATAATCAATTTATTTCAGATTATTGATGAAAATAGGAAAGGAAATTCTACAGCCTGGACTCGAACCAGGAACCTTCTGAAAATCAGAGATTCCTGATTCGAATCCAGGCTGTGGAACTTTCCGTCTTATTTTCATTAATAATTTAAACATCTGAGATAAATAGTGTTGTAAAAATCACCATAGAACATTTAGGAGTAATTATTTTAGACCTTTTTAAAGGTACCCAATATATTCACAGTGTTTCTTATATAATCAAAAGGTTTAGTGACCGATTTATTGTGGGACCTCGGAATAAAAATCAATATTAGTTGTGAAGGAATGAGTAGAGAAACATTTGACAAACTTTGAACTTGTAACACGTCCTCCTAGAAACTACCAGGCCTGAACATGAGCCAATAATGTATTGTTGAAACACTAAGAATATGACGTTGAACTTACTTCTGTAATAGCACTACAAGAACAACGTAACAATGTTTTATCTTTTGCTTGTCCAGGCCTGTTAGCTTCTAGAAGGCCGTGCTTGTAATGATTAGGGGTAAAGTCGAAGTAGCGATGCGAACAATAGGAAAACGGCTATGACTGTGAAATGTTCGAGAGCAGTTGTCGTTAAGTTTTACAGACAATAGACAACCAGACAAAAGAAACGACTTTCATGCGAAAAGCATGTGATCGTCCATAGCTACTGATGTTCGAGCTGATAGCGGACTTGTCAGACTCATTCAGTCCAATGTAAATACAGGTCGAACACACTATTTAGTATGCCTCTTCGTAAGCCTCTTCGTAAGCCTTTGCTATCTTCTGCAGACAAGATTGGTTGGTTTGTTTGGTATTAACGTCCTTTTCAACTACTATGGTCATTTCAGGACAGCGTTAAAGGGGGCAGCAAATTTCGCAACGGTTCTTTAACGTGCAGCCGGCAAACGACTACACGGAACCAACGGCTTTACTTCCCTTCCGAAGGAAGTGCGTGATCTCAGGATTTTTTCTCCCTGAAAAGATCCTTGTCGTCCTCGGCCGGGGTCGAACCCGCGTCCTCGGTCATCAGAGGCGATCACGCAACCACTGAGACACCGAGGTCTGCGGATAAAAAAGAAGTACCTAGTTTGCCAAGAGAATTGGATGATTGGTAATGCGGTCCGAAGAATTATGCTTCAAGGATGTGGAGAAAATAACTCCCTGCAGATGAAAGGATGCGGATATGGAGAAAAAGCAGGAAGTAACAACACCATGGCAACATCATGGTTTGAAGTATGTTTTCGTAAAATTGTTTAGGCCTTTTGATTAATGTAGAGCAACATCTGATCTTTCAAAGACATATGAATATAGGTTAATCAATCTCACTGAAGATAGGTACTTCTGGCCTAACAATGCTTTGTATTGTCCCGTTGATATGAAGAGTATGCCGGAGACTTTAACTTGCATAATCACGGGATCTTAATCCAGTTAAATATTTGTGGGATGAGGTTAATTACTCAGTTTGATCCTGAACTGTTTAACCTAAACAGTTTCTGGATAGTGGAAGAAGGCAGTTCATCGGCTGTCCAAACTATCTAACACCATATCATAGAGTTTAAAAAACTGAAGCAGTAATGGGGGCTTAAAATAGCACAAAAATATACTATAGTCATAATGTAAATTGTCCACAGAGTTTATGTATGTATTTTAAGAATATCAAACTTAGGGCATGTAAAGATTTTTCCCCCACAATGCTTTGTAACAAAGACTTTTTCTCTCCTAACATTTTATGGTAACATTGATTAAGATGGGATGGATGTTTCTAGCAATGGAAAGAGCATAGGCACAGTAGTTTGAGACATTTAGACGCGCGAGCATTTCATTTCCCATTTCGCGCGTGTTTGAAAAGATTCGTGTGAACGCTGCAAACAATACATATGTCTATTTAACTCACAATCTAATACATAAATTTACTTGCAGTTTTCGCCATGACGGTATATAACCTGTTACTGCAAAATTAAAAAAACACATTTCTATATTCTTCTTTTCAGCCTATTTGGAAATCCTTATGTTCTTGAGTTATGTTCTTGTTCTTAAACTTTAAAGACCAACGTCTAGCAAAAGAGTTTATACAGTTCCTCCTTATCACAACAGTTTCAGGAAGCTTCTTATTTGTTTCAATACGACAACGCACTTGCTCATAAATCGGCCCAATAAGCAAATCCTGAGCAAGATTAACATTCCGACCACCTCGTTCTATCCCCTACTAGCTGGCGAACTATATGCAGAAATAGATGGAGTAAGCTTCAAAATGTTTAGTATCCTCGAGAAACATCAACTTTGGGCATCCGAAGACTTCTGGTTATATAACATATTTATTCCTTAAACTATAGTCAAACTTTTTATTTGTTTTATTTTTATTGCAAAGAACAGGCAGTACTATTTAAGTTAACATTATCCATACAGCATTGTGGCAAGCATTTCGTTGTTTGATGTAAACATGGCGTCTGTACAAGAAAAAGCTCAGCGAGCGGCTCTCTCCGAGACTTACTTGATATACACAATCCTAAATTGGAAGATTAACGGGCTATATTGTTAGGTCCAATTAACATGTCCTTGATTTAGGTCCAACTAACATGTCATCAATAGTAATTATCTGAATGTATTTTATTGTGATTTTTCAAGAACAATCATATTCACTACAGCTAGTCATATGGGAATTTTAAATGCTAACTACGACAAATTACGATGAACTGATACAATAAACTAAGAAATTAAAAATGGTATTTAAATAAATTTTTCACTTCTAATCCAACACTTCAATAAAATATTCCAAACTTTAATTTAACTTTTAGTAGTTGTACAAAAACTAATCTCCAATGCTCGCTTAAGGCTTCCTGAACATTTTAATCTAAGTATTTATTTATCTTGTTAAACATGTGTTTGGTAATATTCTTCGATCAAACGTTTGGACTAATGGTTTTATTTTATTTGATCTATAAGTCGAAATGAACGGAATCTCATGTGAAGAACGTTTGAAGAGGCAACAGGATTCGAAGGAATTTTTCATTAGTAACTTCGGTGTGGGTTGTTAAATCCTATCATAAAGGTTGGAAATGAAATACTCACTTCAACTTTGATGGGTATGATTGAATGGCTAAAGCAATAAAAAAATTTAATAAAAGCCTAGAACCTCTTCTTTAAATGCTTTTATTTTCTGTGTTTTTCTTTATTTTTTTTTAATCGATAAGTGATTATTCTGTAAACATTTGCACGCAAACATCTCCGAAAATAACGTTTCGTTATTCTGTACAGCTTAAGTATAGGTTGTACACATTGGCATTATTCGTTATAAGGTTTAGTTTTTTTCCTCATTTGCTTATTTTTTTGTTGAACTTGATTCCTTCCAAGAAAAAAAATACCATGTACATATTAATTTATATAAACTTCTATGCTTAAAAATTTTGTTTGAACTAACCGGCAATTATACTGCAAGAGGCCTCTTCGTATAATAATATTAACTTTGCCTCCAAAACAATGTATTCATTCATTGAAGTAAATTACTGGAAATCATAAGGTGTTTAATATTTTTATTAACAGTGAATGTCCTCATAATCCTCGTTGTTCGTACGATAATGAGTACGAGGATTATAATGAACTAGCAGAGGACCCGGCGTTGCCCGGGATAATTACGCTTGTAGGTAAACAGAACAACCTCAGAAAGCTAAATTAAACCTCCAAATTAGTTAAATAATAACTCACTCACTCACTATAATATAGAGCGAAGGGACTATCCATTCTAAGAAAAATCCGAAAGACAGGAATTTACCTCTTCAGTGAAAAAATCCATTCTAGGTGATATACCGGGACTTGATTTACCGAAAAAAAATTTTTTAAAGGCTCACAATGGATGGACCTCTCCAAGGATGCCTTCTAGAATTCTATGCATTGAATTCTATATTGCACAAACTTTGCCTTGCATTATTGGTCATGAGATATATATTGTTGGTCCGTGCAGAGTGTTTGTGAATTGCGTGTTGATGCCATTGTTGATACTTATTTTTGCAAAAACTTTGTCTTGCATTGTTGGTCATGAGATATTTCTCATTAATATGCCCTGCCATAACCATGAATATCGATTTTTTATCAATAATTATTATTTTTTCGAAATCCGAGGTAGACAGTGTCCTTCCTCATGCTTTGAAGGTCATGTATGCGAAATTTTATCAAGATCGGAATAAAACTGTAGATTTGTATAAAAAACAAACAAACAAACCCACAAACAAACCCACAAACAAACAAACAAACATCCTTCTTTATATATATAGAAAAAGAAAGATAATCCAACATATCCTTCTCTATGTTACAGGAGTCCTAAAATTCTTAATTAAACGTATATTGTAAGTTTGTGTTAGCGTTTCGTTTAACTGGTTAATAGTTTTTATTTTTTATTATTATATGACGGAAGCTATTCATTTATTTAATTATAACTTCGTAGTTCGTTAAAGCTAGTAAAGAAACCACAGATTTTATTTTGTTAAATCGCACAGTGAACTCAGTTATCGACTTCCTCATTTATTAAGGTGATGGAATTTTTTTTTGTCTATTTATTTAATATATCAATAAAAAAAGATATAAAGACTAAAAGAGAACAAACTTAATCAAGATACAATTACTTCCGTTATTAATTATACCAAATACGAGAAAAATTTATTAAATTAATTTCCGCTCCATACCTAGTATTTACAACATTTTCTCACGCAAAGACCGAGCTTGAAGAATTAATATAAAAGTGATCCGGTAATTGCAATGGCTTCTAATCATGGAAACGACTAGAACTTCAGGTTAAAACAAATCAATTTCTCTAGCGTCAATGAATTAAGCCATTTGCTATTAAGTTATTCCTCTTAATTCCCTTGGTCTTCCAAGCCTACCCTAGGTCATTTCGGGAAGAAAAAAAATTCACCTTCCTTCCGACACTCCCTACGCAGTACATTTCGATTATTCCTTTGAGGTTGCCAGGAGGAAAGTTTTTAGGGGAGAAAATAAAAAAAATTAAATTCTCGTTCCAATTTTAACGGTAGCCACAATGAATTAGTCCGTTGTTTATGGATTTCTTCAATAATTGCTGTTTACAACGAAGGTGAGCTTTCAACCATTCTGATTTGGTGCATTCCCGGACAAAAGCCACTCCAATTAAATAGCGTTGCTTTAGCCGTGCGACTTAATATTGTTTTGCGTGCTTAAAAAAACAACAAATATTTACCTCAAGAAAAAAAAGAGAAAGAAAGAGAGAGAAAAAACGGCTATTATAACGCTTCTTTGTCCTTTCCACACGTGGTGCATTTGGCGGAAGATAACTCAGGGAACAAATTTTCAAATTTCAATATTTAAAAAAAAAAAAATCCAGATGTTTCCAAGCACCCTCTCTCTCTCTCTCTGAGTACTCGCCCACTTTAATTTATTATTTATGCCTGCCTTTTTGTTTACAAATCCCATAAAATTCTTGCCCAAGCTACTTAATGGATGTTTCTTTTATGAAAATAAGCTTCTCTCGTGGCAACAAGTTAAGATGAGGTTACGAAGGCTTGTGTGGATCCTTTTTTGTGAATGGCCCAGATGGTTGGATTTTTTTAAGAATAAGAGGGAGTGTTTGAAAGAGATAAGTGTGAAAGTAAGAAAGATCGCTTCTGATAATGAGGATAAATAGGAAGGAGGAGATAAGAAAACGTACACAAAAAAAGCCATAATTTTAAAAATCACTTAAAAGTTTAGCGGTTAAAAATCCTTGCTCTCTTTTGCTGAAAAACGTTAAAATTTTAGAAGTTATATCATACCTGAACGAAACTTATAATATTTACTGTAAATAATTTATAGATATAAAAATAATGCAGGAAAAGTTCAATGTTATTCTTGTGAAATTCAATATTCAATAATAGTATATTTCCCCAACATTTTTTATTTGCATTTAGATAATTAACAAATGCTATATCTTAAAAAAAAATCAGATTTCTTATATTAATAAGGATACAAAATATATATGTCGCAGACACATAGCGTAATTGGACACTTCGTGAAATGTCCAGACACTTCGCGAAATGTCCAGACACTTCGCGAAATGTCCAGACACTTCGCGAAATATCCAGACACTACGCGAAGTGTCCAGTTGCATTGGACTCATACTGTTTTAGGTAGAATTACAGTATCTGTCTGGACACTTCGCGTAACGATGTCAAATCCCGTGCAGGAAAATTTTAGATATCGCAATGACAAAAAACTGTTATTATATTTGCCATATTATAATTAACTGAAATTTAAAATTTTTTATACGAATTTATTTTATATTTTATTTTCAAAAAAATGGTTTAGTTATTAGTCATAAATTTCAACAATTTTTTGCAATGATTATTTTAGTTTTTATAAAATTAAAAAAATGTAATTGTATAAATAAATATTAATGCAAAGTAAAACTTTTTGAATGGTTATGGTATAAATTTCTTGTAATATATTCGGTTTTACCTTGTGAAATAGATGACAATCTCAAAAACAAAATTCTATGTGAAAAATTTAATAAACGGAAACTGAAATGATTATTCAAAGAAATTGAAGCAAAAAGAAGTCATTTTAAAACAGTTTTTTGTCATTGCGATATCTATTAAAACAGTTTTTAAACAGTTTTTTGTCATTGCGATATCTATTAAAACAGTTTTTAAACAGTTTTTTGTCATTGCGATATCTAAAATTTTCCTGCACGGGATTTGACTTCGCGAATTGTCCAGACAGATACTGTAATTCTACCTAATTACAGTATGAGTCCAATGCAACTGGACACTTCGCGAAGTGTCTGGATATTTCACGAAATGTCCAATTACGCTATGTGTCTGCGGCATATACACCTGTTTAGGTCCAAGAGACCTTAAAAGGCGAATAGTAGACTTTATTTTTTCTCCTATAATTATCCTATGTGAGTTCTGTGAATTATCATTTAAAAAACGGATAGCGACATTGGAAAGCACAGGAAGATACAAATTAATATACAGGGCGAGTCAAAAGCCTGTACCCCCCTTCTATCTTGGATACAAATGTAGTTATGCAAATTCCAATAAACGGAGTGAATAGGAAGTTCAGGGTGCTCAATCTTATAGTGGCACTCACAGTATTGTCAATATGCCAATTAAGACATGTGCAAATCGTATCTACTAAACTGTAGGACAAACACAAAAAAATCACAAACTTGTTCAGCATCAAATAACCAACAAAATAAAAAAATTTTAAAATCCAATGAACGGATCACCCAAAAACCGCATTGCAATCTCTGCAAGTGGACAATCGGCTCTTGTATTGTTTGTTGCTTACAAACATTCAAGTGTACAAATTAAGTCTTTACAGTCAATCCAGAAGGTATTCAATGTGACGTCCACCTGCACCATAATATATATAACGTAATTCTGCACGGCATCTCAACGATGCCATTACATTTATAAATGGGACTGGTATTATTGCCCAGCATGCTTCCTGAATTCGTTATTGCAAATCTTGTTTTAAGATGGGCGGTGTGGCATAACTTTGTCCTTGACATAGTCCCAGAGGAAAAAATCTAGCGGCTTCAGATCAGGTGAGCGTGGTGGCCAATGAACTGGTCCCCCTTGGCCAATCCATCGATCCAGAAACATCTCCTGCAAACCTTCGCGAACAATTAATCCTAGTGGCAAAGCATCAACAAAATCCGCAAGACCGACATGTTAAGCAAATAAGTGTTCGTTTATCATTTGCGTAACTTAATGTGATTGTTTAACTTAAATAGGAGATAAGGAAATTGAAGAATTCTTCAATCATATCATAATTACAAATTAGACAAGGGAACGAAAAATTCCGCGATCTGGACTCAAACCAAGGAAAAATTCCGCGATCTGGACTCGAATTTTTCCTTCTCTTGTCTAATTTGTAATTATGATGTGATTGAAGAATATTTTTCAGTTTCCTTATCTTCTCCTCGAGTTGAATTTTCATCAGCTTATTTGATTAAGGACAAGGGGGATTCCCGACTTGCGAATTGGAGGTCTGCTCTGTCAGTGGAGCTGATTTGTGACTTGATGGAACTCCATACGGACACATCGTAACAGCGAATGTCGTGGTTCCTTTTTGGAGACCAGGTCGCGGAATATTTCCTTTGTCTAATTTGTAATTGTGATGCTTTAAATTAGATTTTGAGAGGATAGGCAGCATATCAACTTAGTGCGAGAAAGAATTTTAAATTAAAATTAATCTGTAGCCACTCTTGCGTGATACTTGAGAAGTTTGCCCAATACGAATAGAAACCGTTAAATGATAAAGTAAATGTGGCAGCAAAAGTCCCTGGCGATGAATTGATGAACTATGTGAATTAATTCCAGAATTTCTGGAACAGTCTACGCCCAACACTCTCTCTCAGCCACTGGGTCATTTTTATACATGTGAAGAAATTACATATATTCATTAATAAAAAAAAATTCAGATGGTGTTATTAAAAGAAAGTGTTATAATCATTTTCTTGTCTCTTCGATTGGATTAACTTATTAAATTGACACTGTTTAAAAAAAGAATCGAAGACATGAAGAAGGAACTTATAAGAAAATATGTAAAATTCTTTTAAAAAGTTATACTTTTAATCGAAGTGACACTTAAGTGACGAGAAATCCATTATTTCTTTGGACGTTAAGCAGAATTTAAGCCCTTAAAATAATACAGGGAAAAAAGTGCCTTTCAAAGTTTTTTAAAAAGTAAAGAAAAACAGTGATGGAGAAAGATGAAAAAAGAAATCAATTCATGGGTGATAAAAAAAGACCAAAACTCTCCAAGGTCTTCCATCTTTTAGTTACTATTCTCCTCTCTTCAGGTGAAATTCGATTGAAATTCAAAGCATGACGGGATTGATTATTCCGCTTGGTAGGCAACATTAACTCCATTAATATATTTAGGGGGTTAACCTCGAGAAAACGTAGACAGAGACAGCGAAAAGTGTGGGAAAGATAGTATTCTCTTTCGAGGATGAAATGAAAAAAGAAAAAAGAAACGCATTCAATTCAAGAATAAAAGAAAAAGGTAATAGAAAAAAAGATGAAAATCAAGTGGATTATCATTTTCAATTTTATTCAATTTGTCAGTTATAAAAATAGAAACTTTAATTCAGTAATCATTTTAAATGGTTATTTCAAAATACGGGGGTTTCTCTCAATTAAGATCCATAAGTACTTTTTTGTCAATATAGTAATTCGATTTTTTCCCTTAATTTTATTATTCAATTAACTTCAGTTAAATAATATTAAACCATTCAATACATAAAAATTTCAATATGGATTGAATTAAAATTTGATACATCAAATTGCTTTTAAAATATAGTACATGAGTCTAAGTTTTCACAAATGATTTTTCTTTTGGTTAAGTTTTTATTTATATTTCCAAATAACATGAAAAATTGACCAATGAATTAATAATAGATTTTTATTATTAAATTAGTAATTTTTATCTTTGTGGAGAGCCTGTTAATTCTTCATTCACACATGTACAGGCAAGTCAAAATGATGGACCCGATTTCAGACATTTATTCTATGATGTCTAATGAACGTATCGTAATGTGAGACATGTGCTTCGAAAGGTTAAACTTTCACAGTTTAGTTTCCACGCAGTGTTTTCACGTTCTATTGCTAAGGGTCAGCAGCAAGCTATTAAAGAAAATGGCGTTGACTAGAGAACAGGGATCGTTTTGTATTCTTAACCCCATGTGATTTCTTCCTGTGGGGGTTTGTAAAGAATCATTTGTACGTACTACTAAGGCTTTAGTGATTAATAATCATATAGCAATTGATTAACGAATAATGAATATTATTATTCGTTTATATTAATCAATAAAATTAATCATTAATCATTTACATTATTCAATAAAATTAATCATAAATCATTATTCATTAATCACACTTTCCAGAAATTATTCGTTAATCATTATTCATGACTCAAATAATTTTAATCACTAAAGCCTTGCGTACTACCACTGCCAACAACAATGGAAAACTTGCGTGCCCGCATTACTGCAGCCATTGCTGATTAACCGCGACTTGCTAAGAAAGGTTTGGCAGGACTATCGGCTTGATGTGTGTCGGATTACGCAAGGAGCTCACATAAAATATCTGTGATGTGATGTGATGTGATGTATTTGAAGTAAACTTTGAACGTTTACCTTTTATAGCACATCTCTCACAATACCATATGTTCATTAGTTTTCATAGAGTAAATTCTGAAATAGGGGCCATCATTTTGATTTGCCCTGTATTTGATTAAAAAAAGATACTGAATTTTAGTGTCAACCATACTCGATTAACTGAAAGTTGACCAACGGATATCCAAAAAAGTGCATTTATACGAGGGTTGTTCAAGAATTTTTGCCTCCTGGTCCAAAACATTTTTATTTGTTAACCGATTTTCAAAATCCTTTTTGTATCTGATTCTTAAGTTTGTCCTCTATGTAATAAACCATTCACTTTTAGACATAGTCCCCATCTCTTTCCACGCATTGCGCTAACGCGTGAATAGTCGGGTAAACCCTTCGGAGAGGAATTCCGGGGTTGTTGTCGCCACGAGGATTGATTGGCATTTTTCACCTCGTCGTCAGGACGCAACTCATGTCCCTTAAGATGCTCTTTCTTCTTTGAGAAGTGGTGAAAGTCGCAACGTGCAAAGTCTTCCATCTTTGAACTGCAGTTTTTCATCTTTGAACTGTAGGCGTCCAACGCTTCTGATGTGTGGCGATCGTATGCGGGCGGGCGTTATCGTGCTGCAAAAGAGGATCCAAGGCTGCCATTCAAGTCCTGGTGTCGACAACAACCCCGGAATTCCTCTCCGACGGGTTTACCCAACTAGTCGCGCGTTGGCGCAAAGCATGATTTGGCTTGGTTTGTTTGGTATTAACGTCCTTTTCAACTACCATGGTCATTTCAGGACGGCGTTATAGGGGCCGCAAATTTTTCGCAAGGGTTCTTTAACGTGCAGCTGGCAAAGACTACACGGGACCAACGGCTTTACTTCCTTCCGAAGGAAGTGCGTGATCTCAGGATTTTCCCCCTGGAAAAATCCTCGTCGTCCTCGGCCGGGGTCGAACCCGCGCAAAGCATGGAAAAGGATGGGAACCATGTCGAAAAGTAAATAGTGCATTACATAGAGGACAAATGTAAGTATCAGGTACATAAAGAATTTTGAGAATCGGTTAACAAATAAAAAAGTTACGGACCAGGAGGCAAAAATTCTGCTATAAAGTTCTCTCAAGATTAAATTCAAAAGAATTTAAATCTTGGACAAACAAGCGATCAGAGATTTGACTTATAATGTTACATAAATAGAGCTTTAAGCTATTAATAAACTGCTTTCACTATCAAAAGTTAGCCATCAGCTAATGATTAATAATTTTTTAAAGTCGTAATGTGTTTGGCATGAGATTTAAATCATAATATAAAATCATATTTTATCAGTAATTTGAAAATTGAAGTAAGTAAAGAAGATTTAAAATTTCAAAGCAGTTATCATCTATAAGGAGCAATCAAAAGGTAAATGCACTACCATTTATTTCTCTGCAACTCGGGCATCGCATTGCTACATCCATCATTTCTCCTGGCTATTTGTACCATTTGTGTTCCTGTTTCACAGCGCCATCGAACTCGAATTGGATCCCACGGAGTGCATTTTTTTAAAGGGGCCAAACATGTGAAAGTCCTGCGGCGCCAAGTCAGGCCTTTAGGGTAGATAAGCAACACGTTGAATTTTGTAAAGTGAGTCACTGACATCCGTCATTTTTAACATTCGCTATCGTGCTGCCACATGGCGGCGGAGCTTGTAACTACGCACAACAAGCAGAATGTTCAAACTAGGACTCCTAAAAATTTCAGCCACATAGTAGAGAAATAAACTAGGGTGCATTACTTATGAATGCTCCTTGTACGTTATTAGGATGAGCGGCTCTTAACAATTGAAAGAGTAATTGTTTTATTGTTGTGCATTCAAGTTGTGAATATAAAAAATTACTATTTCAATATCATATTATAAAATCAAATTAAAGAATTTGTAGAAAGTTCTTGGGTGTTCGTAAATAATCCTACTGAATCACTCAAGAATATTAACTATGCATTATGACATGAAAGCCACAATCGCTTGAAGAATTGCATAAACAAAACGGATCGGCAACTTGCACCAAACGAGTGACTTTCACTAACTGCGTCATTGCTCTCATTCAGTGGCAAGAATAATAAATACTGCACTTACGTTAAGTGCAACCTTGCATAGTTTCCTTTGTATTTACACTTGCATCGCATTTAATTTGTAGATGTGAAGACCGATCATGATCAGAAACCTTTACATCCGCTTGCCCCTAAATAACACTGCCTTTATCAAAGCCAAATTGATTATTTCAATTAGCAGACCCCTTAAATTATCTCGCTAAGCACAAGGCTTTGGAGTGCCGGTGCATTTATAAAAATCATTGTATTTTGAAGAAGGGCAATATCTGTAAATGCTTAATTAATACATTCTGTTAATGAAATAACACATAAATAGTATATACATAAATTTTACATACATTTTCTAGAGATGCGCACTAAAATGTTATAAAAACTGATTCAAAAATGGATTATTTATATAATTTTTATTTTCATTTCTGCTTTTTGGTTTCAAATCATTGTCACCCCTTTATATGTACGTTACTTCTCATCTGCTTTCCTTTAGTCTGACGTTTAAGTGGGAAAGTTGTTTGTTCCATAGTAATCATTTTTTAACCTTTTGATCTACCTCCTATGGCTCGAGAGTTTTTCATTCACTTTAAGGCCGAGTTATGTAAAATTGTTTTGCTAACTATGTTAGTTTTGATTTAATCTCCGACTATTACCATATTAATGCAAACGTGACCTTTTTTTATTGTGACGTGAACGAAGAGTCGTCAGATAATTCTACTTCAACTAGATTTCTCAGAATGAATTGCGCCATAAACAAAAAAAAATTCTTCATCTACGAGTGGATAGAAAGAAAAAATGATGTAGAAAAAGAAAAATAATAAAAAATACAGGAAACATAGCAAATAAGTTCTTACGTTTGTAGGAAAGAAAAATTACCTGTAAGAAAAAGGATGTTAAGATTTGTTTTATTATGTAAATTTTATCAAGGAGCGAATTATATTGTACATGTACGTTTAACTTTAATAAAACCGAAAGTTTTGTAAATTAGTAAATCCGAAAACAATATGTCAAAAAGTACATACCTATAACTATCTAATGAGAACCTTATATTAAAATCGAATAGCAAACAGAAATGTTATGCCTCACATGTTATGCCTTGCTTAATATAACATTTTATAGTGTTATTTATTTTTCAGTGTATACATCTCAAATGCCATGGTATTGCATTCATATTCTTTAATTTGGAAACTTGAGTATATTTAAAATCAGTCTGGATTCACGGTGTCTAGTTACGTTCTAATAATCTTTATACGACGGTTAAAATGCTACGCTAATTTGATCCAATAGAATCGTTTCATGGCACATCTGACTTTAGATCTGACTTTGTTAAATACCATAGTTAATGTTTGTATTTTTTTCATGACAATGCCCATTCTCAATGCCAAAGTAGCACAATTATCCCATATTAATATGGAAAAGTTACTATGTTCTTATACAGAAAAAAAGTTTTGGCCATTCGAACCACACAAAGCAAAAGTAAGAAACAGTCCAGCATAGGCTACGTAGCAACTAAATATTCTTTATCACAGAAATGCAAAAATTCATAGAGAACTCCGAGATGAAGAGTACATGGAGAAACAGCTTGAGTTTAACGAAGGTTCTCAGAAAGAAGTGATGATTCTGAAGAAAGTTTTTCTAGCAATTCACAATTACAAATAGATAAAGGGAAAGGAAATAATTCCGCAACCTAGAATCGAACCAGGAACACCGTTTTTTTGCTGAAGTCACATGACAATCCAGTTGGCAGAGTAGGCCCCGGATTCGAATGGAGGTTTAAGGGTAACAAGCATACGCGACTTTAGAGTTGAAAATATTTTAATTTTGATCAGTTCCTCTTTCTTGTAAATTTTATGTCCGTATAAGATGGTGATTGTACTGAAACGCATCAACATTAAATGTTTATTATATGGCTTATTTCGTATTAATCTTACCTTTTAATTCGTAATAGTACGACATGTTAAATGATGATTACTATTTCAACGACTGTTTCATAGGATATGAATAAAACGGAATATCTGTAAAGTTTGTATAACAATGTATTTAGTAGTAAACAGTACCAGATTTTTTTGTCGAATCATTTGACTTTGCATTGTCATGCTAAAAAATAAAACTAGATCCTTTTCATTTCGTTTCACAATAAAACTACCTTAGGCTTTACTCAGAAATATAGAGGAAGATTTTAAAGAGCAAACAACTTGCGAAACTAAAAAAGAGAGGAAATTTAAACCAGTAGAATTCTATCATTTTTACTCCTTATAATAGTTTGTAAAAAATAAATTTTCCACACTATTGATTTTTTTTAGCGTTTCTCTTGTCCGGGAATTCATTTTATTTAATTTTTATTTACAATTTTTCGTTAGCTCTAATCTACACTTAGGCTTTCGAGTCACGCCAGTACACTGAAAGTGTGTCAAGAGGCGGCGAAATCACCAAGGTTCCTTGGAATCACCTGCTGGAAATCGACAAAGAATAGGTCATTACCAATGATATCTGGCACGTACGGACGAACAGGCACCAATGGACATCACCAGATCTAAATTGCGACAGTTCATTGGTTAGATCCGGAGCACGGAAAGTAGGGTAAACGGAAAAGATTAATTTGATTTAAGGAACTTTTTTAAATGATGCGCGTGCTTTCTAAAGCCCGTCAGGGAGAGGGGGGGGGGGAGAAGAACACCAGGAAATCTAATTAAATTATTTAGGTTCTTCAGGAAATTAAAAATTAGTCGTTCATTTAGTGGAGAGTCACATCATTTCGATCAAAGTTCAGATGAATCTACTCTCTCTCACCGAATTGAGAAAATTGGAAGTAACTGAATGATTAAAACATTTTATATTTGTTTAAAAATTACTTAAATTTATAGGTGGGTGACAGTGCAGTATTTTCAATATTCTGAAATCAGCAAAAGTGAAGGAAAGTGACTTGACGATTCTAGAAAACTGTGCATATGGAGCTATGTCCATGTCGTAATTGTTAAAACCCTATGTTTATAAGAACTATGTTTATAATTAGACTTTTCTTTATATAAGATATTTATATTCAGTATGATTATGCGGCCTATTTAAATATAATTTTTCTTTCAAAACACTATAAGTATATCGAATGTACAGTACAAGCAGTTCCTATGCAAAAAATAAAACTACTTTAATTTAATTCGATTTTTTTTTAAAACTGTGGTTCTCTTAATGGAAAAATAAAATCATTTTTACTTTTTATATGTTTTTACCATTCACTAACCATGCATCCATTAATAAATAATAAGCAAAGTTAGATGTAAACTACACATGATACGGGGGTCACTTACAAAGTCATAACTACTATTTTTTTTACAGGTAAATATGTTTTTATATAATGAAAATACACAATGTACTTTACCAATAAACTCTATTACAAGAGTTACTGAGGAAGTGTTATAGAAAAGGGAGAAGAGTAAACAATAAAAAAAATATCTACCGTAGTATTGTTGAGCACATTAACACATTAAGAACCTTCAAAGTAATCTCCAAGGCAATCAACCGTTCGCTGCCAACGATGAGGATGACGACGAATACAATCAGCTGCTCCATTTTCCAATCTGGTAATCTCGCATCGTTCTGCGTTAGCGATGTCTTCTCGTATAGGGAAACGTCTCTCACACAATGGAGCCTTCAATTTGGTATCAAACCAAAATCGCATGATGACAGATCGGGCGAGAAGGAGGGATAGTCTAGTACTTCCCAACTCATCATTAACAGTAAGACTACGAGGGTAGCCCAGAAAGTAATGTACCACAATATTTTTCTTCAACAATTATTTATTAAACACAATGAAACTTATGCACACGAAAGAATGATGTTTTTTCTACACTCCCTATTTTTCCAGGTAATCTCCGTCCCGTTCTATGGCCTTCCTCCATGTCTTTACTATGCGCATGACCTCTTCGTCGTCCTCAAAATGTCTTCCACGAATGGCATTCTTCAATGGCCCAAACAAGTGAAAGTCTGAGGGCGCTAGGTCAGGGCTGTAAGGTGGATGGAGTAACACTGTCCAACCCTGTTTCGTGATGTGTTCCGACGTCCTCAAACTTGTGTGACGCCGAGCGTTATCGTGTTGAAGCAAACAATCAGCTGGTTGTTATGGCGTCCAAGTCGCTGGCAGCGCTTCTTGAGTTTGGTTGATGTGTTCACATATGGCTCAGAATTAATGGTGCTGCCTCTCGGCAGCACATCATTGTGTATGACACCATCACAGTCCCAAAACACAGTGATCATGACTTAACCAGCAGAAGCAGTTGCTTTGAGTGGAGAGTGCGGATGACGTCATTCCATCGATTGTCGTTTTGTTTCCGGCTCAAAATGGTGCACTCAGGTTTCATCAGCTGTCACAATCCGGGACAAGAAGGCTTCCCCCTCAGCTTCAAAACGTTGCAGCAACTCAGAAGAAATGTTTTTTCTCAGACCTTTGTGTTCCTCCGTAAGACAGCGCGGAACCCATCGTGAACACGTTTTTGCGTAATCAAGAGCACGGATGATTTCACCCACACTTCCTTTGATGATTGACAGCTCCAGGGCCAACTGCCGAGTCGTTCTGCGTCCGTCCTGAAGAATGAGCGCATCAGCACGCTGGATCTTGTCAGATGTGACAGCCGAGGATGGCTGCCCCGACCGCGGCAAATCTTGGCGCTCCGCCGAAGCGCTTTCTGATAGCCTCACCCTCTGTACCTAGCGACTAATCGTACTTCTCGACTGCTGATGCTCCATAAACAGCAGATAAATGTTTTTGAATGTTTTCAACCGTTTATTGCCTCGCAGTGAGAAATTCAATGACGATACGCTGCTTGTAACCGTACATCACTTACATACGCCATGCTGTTCCATTGCTGCATGTACGCTATCTGTCGGAAGAAACGGAAACTTTGCGCGTGCACTCCGAAAACTTCAAAGAATGCATATCACAAGTTTCACATTCATACCATTGTTGGGGACGGAGAAAAAATTGTGGGTGCATTACTTTCTGGGCTACCCTCGTGTTTTGCTCAACATTATTAAGATACATGTTTTTTTTTTATTTTTACTCTTTTTCCTTGTCGACAATGCTACAATACTGAGTAACCCACATAACAGACAGTATTGGTTAAGCATATTATGTATTTACATATGTAAACTATGAAATGTTTGTATAAGTAACATAATTGCCTGCAAAAAAAATAGTTGTCATGACTAAAAAAGAAATGATATTGAAATATCACAAAATCGAATGGAATAAAATAGTAATAGTATGTGTGTTAATAATTGGAACATATAACTGGCAGCATTTGGAGACAAATGCGCCGCAATCTACCAGCCGAAATGGTAGAGGATTAATCAAGACATAGGATGAAGGAGTTCGCGAAAAATATCTGTAAATTGTTAATGCTGCGGATAGGATGAGAAATGTGGCACTGTTAGCTAGGCAGGCTCAAGTTCAGAAGTTTACAGCAACTCCAACACAACGATTGACATTTACGCTGACGTTTTTTGCTAGAATGGAAATAGACGATGATTGGCCGTGGAGATGAGGTCCATTTTCATCTGGATGGAACACAGCAGATGCCCATTTTATTTAATTTCACATTATAGATATACAGGGTCGGGAAACAATAATATGACCACCTGCTAGTAACCGGAATATCCACCTTTGGCGGCAAGCACAGCAGCTAGTCGACGTAGCAGAGTGTCAATAAGTCCTCGGAAGGTGGTTGCAGGTATCTGGGACCATTCGGCGATCAGTGCATCCCGTAATTCCATCACCGTGCGTGGTGGAGGGTCTAGTTTGCGGACATGGCGATCGAGATGGTCCCACAAATGTTCAATGGGGTTGAGGTCCGGGAAGTTTGGTGGCCATGCGAGTAGCTTGAATTCATCCTCATGCTCCTCAAACCAGTCGTGGAAAATTCTGGCAGTATGGCAGGGAGCATTGTCCTGTTGAAAGGTGCCATCACCCTGAGGAAACACTGTCGACATGAAAGGGTGTACCTGGTCTGCGACGATCGTCGGGTACATTCAGTGTACCCTCCAGCGGTATCAGTGCACTCAGACCATACCATGAAAACATCCCCCAAACAGTCACACCTCCCCCACCAGCCTGTCGTCTGCTAACGATGGCCTGTTCTCAGATGCTTCCCGGCGAATTCTCCATCGTCCGTCCACTCTGTTCACCAGAAACCGCGACTCGTCAGAGAAAGCAACTTTTTGCCATATCGTTTAAATATGTGTAATTTAACGATGAAAATATTTTAAATTAAAACAATATTTTATTTTAAATATCAATTCTCTGAATGGTTCGATTTAAACTAGCTGCTTAGGTGTTTGTTACATTCAAAGCTGTTTATTCTCATTAGCGTGATGGAAAAAAAAAAAATAAGACATTGAGATTTTTTTTCTAATTACATTAAAACACGAATTCTTTTAAAAAATTTAAAAACTTCAAGTGATTACAGTGAAATTATGGATTTTTAAAAAATTAAAAATTAAAAAAGGGCCTATCTCTACACATGCAAAAAATCTTGTTTTTAATTTGAGAGCAACATATTAGTTTTTTAATACAATTTGTTTTTTTCCTTTATTTTATCTTTTCCGTTTGTTCAGCCTTTTAACACTGATGCATTTTTTTAAATCTTTTAATATATATAATTCAAAAAAAAGTAAAAAAAATGAACTGGCTCCACTATGTCAAAGCAAGAACATTCTTCATCTACAAAATGGTTAGATCACATAAAATGAGCTTAAATATATTTTAAGGATGTTTGCGGCTATGATTATGAAAAAATAAAACATAATTCAATCATAAAGGTTCTGAGGAGAGAAGGTTGCAAAAATAATTGCTTTTTTTCTTATTTGACTATTCTATGCATGTAACATCAAAAGAAATTAGTTTTCTAAACCAGTTAGGACTGCAAGCTAATGAAATAAATATTTTTAAAAGATAAACAATTTTACAAGACAGTTAGAAAGTTAGAATAAATAATATTTACAAGAGCATAAAAATGAAGGCAAATTTATTAACCGTGGTGTAGAACGTATTCATTAAAAATGCCAAACGGTAAAGTGATATTTTTTGATTTAATCAGCCTTTTTTTCTAATAGCATCTGTGATGAACATAAATTTGTGTTCGAAGCCTTATTTATATTGTACCATCGCATATATATTGTACCAACGTTATTTTGAGAACGTTTTAAAAAATTAAATTTCTTTTGTGTAAAATGTCCAAATGTTCATAAAGAACGTTCAGCTTAGATTTCAACGTAATTTCCATTTTTTTTTCCTGATGAGAACAAGCTGTGTCAGAAAATGTTTGCAGAGATATTCAACGTAGATATCAAACATGGGTGAAGATATTTCAGCATAATTTTCAAAAGTATGAAAATAATTTCTTCATCGTTTTCATAATAATCAATGCTATACGTCTAGAGAACTTATAATTGTTGAAATATTGATTAATGATATTGGTCATAATTAACGTTGAAAATCCATGTTCTTAAACAATTTGAAAAATAGAAATAAAAAACCGTGAATGTTTTCGAACAGTTCACCTGTTCTTCTTCAGATTGACGAAATTTCCAAGACACGAAAGAAAAAAAAGAAAATGTCTTTATCACATAATGTGATACGTCATGAATAAAATTAAGGATTTAGCCGGTACGCATTTAAAATATAGTTATGCTTCACAATGGTTTGCTCAAGCTTGATTAAGATACTGGATTAACTATCGGTTTACAAATGTTCAATGTACCGTCCGTCATTCAGCAACACAGCTCTTATTATATCGTTTGAAAATGTGCATAAACTGATGTCTGTAACCTAACAACGCCATCTGTTGGTCAAAGACCGAACAATTCTAGCATGAATTTTTTTTTCCTGGAAAACAATCCGACTTCATTTCAATCGTTTCTGTGCAAACAGAATCTTTTTATCTGAATTCGTGTGCGAATTATTGAGTTTTAAAGTTTTTCCTGACTTTTGGATCACCCTGTATTTCTTAGAAAGTTAGACAAATTTGGAATTATTTCTAAGTATTCATTTTATAAAAAAAGATTTTGATTGTATAAAATAAATTATTAAATTTTATAGATTACTAGCAAAGGTACCCGGCGTTGCCCGGGATAATTACACTTGGATGTAAACAGAACAATCTCAAAAAATTAAATTAAATTTTGCAATATCTTAAAAATAAACACATGAAAATGCTTAGAATTAATACAGTAAAAATTCTTAATAATGAAAATTCGAAAAAAAAAATTTTAAAGGCTCACAATGGATGGACCTCTCCAATAATTTCTTACTCACGTAATCTTACTTCAAATGTATACTTGGTGTTGTTACAATTCCCTTTCTTCTCTCGATGTGTTGAAGCAAAACTTGGCCATTCATCACTTTGTGTAGTCTAGCGATCGCCGATTCTTCTATTTACTTGCTTCCGATTTGCTCAATACAGCACGGAGCTAAAGGAGTACTTCCTCTGTCGTCTTTCCACTCTTTCTCAATAGTCTGCTAACACTTCATTATCTCCAGTTACTGATCATTTTTAAAAATTTTCAAGAAATGTTTAAATACGTAGAACTCTCTTTTCTAAGAAAAACCTGAATACCAGGAATTCTATGCATTGTTACAAATTGAAACTTACTCATATTGCATCATCATTTTATGTTCATTGTTATAATTCTTGGAAAGGATTGCTTTATCATTGCATCATCATTTTGTGCTCATTGTTATTGGTGAATTGTGTGTTGACACCATTGTTGGTACCTATTGTTGCACTAACTTTGCTTGCATTATTGGTCATGAGATTTATATTGTTGGTCCATGCAGTGTGTTTGTGAATTGCGTGCTGATACCATTGTTGATACCTATTGTTGTACAAACTTTGCCTTGCATTGTTGGTCATGAGATATTTTTCATTAATATGCCTTGCCATAACCATGAATATCGATTTTTTTATCGATATTTATTATTTTTCCGAAATCTGAGGTAGACAGTGACCTTTGTCATGCTTTGAAGGTCAAGTATGCAAAATTTCATCAAGATCGGAATAAAACTGTAGATTTGTATAAAAAACAAATAAACCCACAAACAAACCCACCCACAAACAAACATCCTTCTTTATATATATAGATCTAACATCTATTTAGATTTTTTCTTTTCTTTTGATCTCTCAATAATAAATGGTTCGAAAAAAGCCTTTTGATAATATAGTTTGGATTTTGATGTTGTTCCAGATTTTTATATAGTCTTTATAAATATTGCAGAAGACGTATGGGGAAGCATAAGTTTTCTAGCTCGGTATAGATGTTCTCAGGGGTAAAGAATATATATGTTCTTCAGTATTATTTTTTTTATTTTGCTATTATTTTTTTATTTGCAGCATTATATATTTGATATTTTTTTATTAAATCAAAAATTCCTCAACATTCTTTATATCAAGACTTTATGTTCCACAATTATCTTTAATGGAACCCAAATTGAATAGATTTTGTGCTGCTGAATTCTATTTTGTTCGTTCATCGTTATCAAGCTTTGCACGTTTGAGAATGTCCAATCCATCATTGATATTTTATTCTGCTAAAATGTCCACTGTGCCTCATTAATATTCATCTGTAAATGCCTGCTGTATTAACGTGTTCTAAGGATAAAAGCCGGATCACAGGTCGCTGTTTTCGTATGGTATATATTAAAGTTTACATTTCCATTTTTAGTCTGCAGATCAATTCGGTGATGCCATCTGGTGAAACCAGTAAAGAATTTCACTCCTAAGTTTGATTTACAATAATGAGACCTTTTCTGGTTTTGTCCCCCCCCCCCCCCATTTACTTTCAATGTGACTTTTGTTTCCCCCCCATTCATTCTCAAAATTATATCCACTAGCAGCTAGTTTCAGAAAGAATCCTTGCTTCTCATTTATAGATATGTAGTAATTTTTAAGTTAATTAGTTAAGAATCGCCTGAGGACTGCATTAATTTATGGTATCACTTAACTGTATTTACTTGTTATTGATTTTATACTACAGGACTCACAAAAATGATACATCTAAGAAATTTCAGAATCTTAAGAAGGAAAAATGAGAAACCACCTTAGGTATTCCATGAACAGGAAACAATTCTCCACGTGAACATTTACATTTACATATTTCTTAAACTGATGTTATGAAATCAATGAAATTAACAAGGTTTTCTGTGATTTCCATCTATTCACATGTGATTGTTATAAAATGTTGCACTATAATATGAGGGTCACTTACAAAGTCATGGAAACTATTTTTTTTTTCAGGCAAATGTTTTGTTATACAAACATTTCATAATATACATATGAAAATACACAATGTACTTTATCAATAATGTCTGTTACATGGGTTACTCAGGAAGTATTGTGATAAGGGAGAAGAGTAAAATTCAAAAATAAAATCATCTACCGTAATAATGTTGAGGCAGGAAATACTAGACCATCTCCTACTCGCCCGATCTGTCACTATCGATTTAGATTTGATAACAAAATTGAAAGCTCCACTGCGTGGGAGACGCTATCCTTCGCGAGAAAACATCGCCCTCGTAGAGTGACCAGATTGGACAAGAGAGCAACTGATGGTATTCGTCGCCTTCCTCATCGTTGGCAGCGAACGGTTGATTGCCTTGGAGATTACTTCGAAGGTTCTTTATGTGCTCCTAACGTGTTAATGTGCAGACTATTGTGTTCAACATTATTACGGTAGATGATTTTTTTTACTTCTCCCTTGCCTGCAATACTTCTCTGGGTAAACCATGTAAACCATGTAAACAAAGAGGATGTTGGTGGGCCATTCTGTTAAAATGAATGGACTCTTCTCCTCATCATAACGTTTATAGGATAGGCTAGAAATTTGTTTATATTGAAATAAAAATATTATTACATTTGATATATAATTTTCAAAACGTCTCCTTTAATTTTGTGAAATTAATGAGGAGGAAAAAAGCAAAACAGTAATTGTTAAAGTAAGAATCGACTAGCTCATATTAAAGGCGGATCTAAAAGTAAAAATCAAGAAGCCAATTTTACTTATTCCCTTTTATTCCAAGAAATCCTGTTGCCTAAGTCTAAAATTTCGCTTGAGAATCCGCGTAGGCAATAACCATTTCTGCTAAATAATAAAGAGCGAGATGCATATATCTAGCTCAAAAGGTTTTCATTTTCAGGGAAATAATTTTTTTTCATTCCTTTCCTTTTTTTCTAGAAGAAGGGATAAAAAAAACAACGAAGTGAAAAGGTGCCAAACTCTTGTCGATCCCTCCCCATAATGTCATGTTCTTCTCTTCAGCGTTTCTTCAAATATCCCATTACATAATTCTTTTTAACAAGGACAGATTTTATACGATGCCGACGTTCAATTTCTGCTAAACTCGGCAATTAGGAAGGCGAAAGACATGACAGGCTAATGTGACTCTCGTTGACGGCGAGCATCTAACAGTTGCCCTCCTCCGTGCCCGCCTCGTCCCGGCGCCTCCATTCACGATGGCCCCAACCCGACGGTAGGTGAATGCTAATCCAAGTAAAAGAAATTCCTTTCAAAATTCCAATCGCCTCTGGTAGAGATGGAACCAGATGAAAAGGCTGGCCTAGTAATCTCATGGAAGAAGAGGGGAAAGTTGTAAATTTTCGTGACAGTTTTAAGACATGTGGTCGAACATAAAAATCAAAATTACTTTGTCAACATGTGATTTTCTTTCTTTACATCATTTCCATTAGTATAAATAACGAAGCATGAGAAGAATTTTTTAAAAATTAGCATTAAGCAACCATTATATGCGAAAACGAAAACAAGGCTCAGTTTTCAATAAAATTTATTGATCTTGAGAAGAACATAAGGGCAAAATTTAAGACAAATATCAAAATTAATAGATGGAATTTTAAAAAGGTTGTAATAATAATACCTCAGTGGGATACAACGTTGTCTTATATGCAACCAACATTGGCAGTTAAAACAGAAAAGAGTTCAGCCAATGTTTTTAGAAAAAGGTGAAGGCAGGATCATTTCTCGGGAATTACAGCCCCTGGTAAAAGTATTTGACATTGACAGGTCACTGACAAATTTTTAACTTTAAAAATCAAATAGAAAATTCAAAACAAAAGACAAAAATAGTCTATTATAAAACTGTTACTGCACTGTATAGTGGAAAAAAATACTAACACTATTGAGGCATTTTTGGTTGTAAAAAATACTTCCTGAACCCCCTCCATGGAAATAAGTATTTGAAATCATTCACTCAGGGGAAAAAAGTATTTGACATTATCATGAAACTTGCGGTTTATAATTAATTTTTAACTTTTGATGGTTCTATATCATTAAACACGGGTATTTTCGTAGAATTTCCTCTTTTTAGTTAATGATATTTTTATGGACGATTCTACTTTCAAAAATAAAGGTATGAATGTTCTTTCACATTACACAGATTCTTCACCACTAGCGAACGAATGGATCGTTCAAAAGGAATAGACAACAGAATTTGGAAAAAAAAAATAATTGATTTATTACAAGATGGAAAAGCAGAAGAAGAAGTGGCCAAAATTCTTGGTTGTTCCAGAACAACTGTTACATATACATGGAGTAAGTTTCGTGAGTCAGGAAAATTGGAAAATGTTAAAAGAACTGGGCATCCAAAATCGTCAACACTAAAACAAGATGGAGTGCGCGACAACTGTGCAAGAGTAACAGAAAATCAAATCCAAGGAACTTAAAGAATAGACAAAAACATCATGTCAATTTATGTGATAAGACTGTGCGGAATCGGTTAAATCAAATGGGATACCAAATGTATGATTAAATTATACATGACCAAACTCCACAAGAAAGAGACTCCAGTGGGCAAAACAGCATCAAACGTGGACTCTAGATGATTTGAATTGGAAGCAAGTAATTTTCTTCGAAGAAAGTAGAAATTGTCTCGGTTATGGCGATGATTGAGTAAAGAAGTTCGTGTGGAGACAAGTCAATGAAAAATTCGACTAGGACTGTTTGCTGAATAAAACAAAGTTTTCTGTCGGTCTAGTAATCTGGGGATGCATGATCATTGATTGTGTTGGCTACTTCTGAGTGTTATATCGAACTGTAAATGCTGATGCTTACATAAATATTTTAGATTGTTGTCTTTGGTGATGATGATGACGTTGTCTTCCGAGACGATAACGCTTCTTGCCATAGAGCAAAGAAAGTAAAAGAATGGATGAACTCACATGATGTCAAAACACTTCAAAGGCCAGCGAACAAATTGAAATCATTAGTTAAAATTGATAATCCAAGAAATAAATCAGAATAGTCACATTGTATCAAATTATGTTGTGAAAAAATTGATCCTGCATATTGTAGACAATTGTATGAATCCATGCCTGTACGAATTCAAGCAATAATTCGTTCAAAAGGAGAACCAACAAAATATTGAAATCAAATACTTTTTTCCCTGAGTGAAGGATGTCAAATATTTATTTCCATGGAGAGAGTTCAGGAAGAATTTTTTACAACCAAAAATGCCTTTCAACAGTGTTAGTGGTTCAGTGCAGTAACAGTTTTATAATAGACTATTTTTGTCCTTTGTTCTAAAACACCGTGAACTGTCTATTTGACTGTTAAAGTTAAACATTTGTCAGTGGCCTGTCAATGTCAAATACTTTTTATCAGGGATTGTAAAAAGCCGCCAAAATGAATGTCGACAAAATTCATCCAAATAAGGTCGTCTTATGTAAATAAAAATAAGCTTTAATATTGGCAGTCTAAATATAATCGATCTATTAAAGAGTGCATAACATCTTTAAAATATCAGCAGGATAAGAAATTACTTTCATAGATTCTTGCCATCAAATGTAACCAGTAGATAATATTTCATAGAATCTATCTATCCATCTCTAGATGATATTATATGCTCACTTATATCCAGGTTTCGTTGAAATCAGGCCACTGTCTACCAAAAAGTAAATGTGAACCTATACAAGATATTTGTCTGGGTTTTGAACTGTCAAAACTTGGAGACGCAATTTCTTGCGGCTACAACAGCAGCCAGACTCTGAGGCATACTCGAAACTAAGTTGGGGGTTGATGACATCCATTGGAATTTTCAGCCATTCTACTTGCAAAATCTTACAACTGGATAATGGAAGTTGGCCGCTGCTCCCTAGCCGTTCCAATTCTTCCCAAAGATACTCAATGGGATTAAAGCCGGGATTCCGTGCAGGTGAAATCAAGCATTGGACATTATCTTCATACCATCGCATGGTATCTTCATTACTAATGTGGCATTGTCATCTTGTAAGTAACAGGTATCCATTCCGAAATAACGCCAGCGTTGGAAGCACTTTATTATGGGTTGTCCCAAAGGTCCGGTCTCATAGGGAATATTGAAATGTTGCAGATGTAGAGCACACATATATTTTGTGTTTTGTGCAGGAAACTAATGCAGATTAAATGGAGTCCTCAACATTTCAATATTCTTTGTGAGACAGAAAATTTTGGGACACTATAATTTTCCTGTATGATTGAGAGTACATATTATTATGAACCATCACCAGTGTCCAACATCGTAGTATGTGAAACACCCCCATACCATAATGTCACCACCATGATGTCAGAGGATGCCCAGATACTTTTGGGTAGATATCATTTCAGCTGCATAGCATTTCTTTCCAAATAACTGATTAGCTAATATTCTAGAACCTTAGAATAGCAAGAGAAACTAAAATCGCCTTTAATTTAGGCTAATGTATTTTTCACCAAATAAAACTGTGGAATATTGAAACTTCCATATGGAAGCAATTATTTTTGATAAATCTATTAATTTTTAAGGAATTAATTTAAAAAAATGTCTATAATTATGATTTCTTGGAATTAGGAATTTACGTTATATTTAATTTATCAAATTGGGGATTTGATCGTATCAATTCGCTTTACTAATTTCAGCTATTTATTTTCAAGACTATTTTAAGCAGTTCTTTATCTATAGACCGATTATAATCGCACTTCTTTATTAAACACCTTAGGGAATTACATCTAATGAAGATATTAATATTCATGTCATTCGACCTATCGGCCCCATGGATTATTTTAATGGGTAATAACCAACTCAGACTTCCAGAGCGTGTCTAATGTTAAACGAGTAGTTGTTGCTATTCCTCAGTTGCTTCCGCTAGATCAATCCAAAGAGAGAACGATGATGTTCCATCTCTCCACCTCCTTGGTTTGCTTTCTCCCCTTCTCCATCACATTTCATTTGTTGATGGAAGTGGGCCACCCAAATGGAATCAGCCCCCGGGAGAAGTTCTTTCTGTAAAGTAGCAAGAGAAACAACAAGAGTTAAAAGCAACCGATAGCTTTTTGGTAGCGCACAACATCCCTTAGCAATTTAGTAGACTTCTGACAAATGAAGAGTTAAACTGTGACTGCATAACTCTTTATGGCCAATTTTTCATTCGCAAACAGTAGAGCAATTTCTTCCTCTAAATGATTTTTTTCACTTTTCCCTTTACCCTTCCATTTCCCTCTCCCATTGCCTGTAAGATTTTTTTTTCCTTCGTTTACGAACCCCCTTTGTATTTTTTTTCCTCTTTTCAAGCCGTGTGTACTTTGGCTCCCAAACAGCAGTGCACGTCTGATGCAAGGGCTTCACAATGATTGGATGCTGTTAATGCTCACGTCAGTCACGAATGAATCTCGTTGAGGAAAGGCGATGTTATCAGACAGGCCATTCGACTTTAATGATAATGTAACGGCTATCATTAATCCTTCCACACGTATTTTTCCCCTTAATGATTCTATGCGTGCGAACAACCCAAGTCAGGGTAACGATTTTGAGCAGGCTTTTGCGGGTTCCGAATTTTCAAGTGAGCCCTGCAGATTCTTCCACGGAAAAGGTTATAAGCCAATTTCTCCCCCCCCCCTCCTTTCTTCGGATCGCACCCTAGCGAAGGCTTGAAAGAAACAAGATAACATTCGAAATAAAAATCATGCCACCTATTGTGATGTACCAAGTGCCAAGGTAATTACTCGGTTTGTTTGTTATTACTCCAAGATAATTACAAAGGGACTTAGCCGACTGTTGACTCAAGTAACAGACCTGCATTTGTATTTGAAGCTATAACTTCAAATCGTTAAGGGCAATTTCCACTTGATTGGTCTGGGTCCCCATTTTTATTCGTTTTTCGGCTTCCTGCTTTCGTCAGTCCTACAATGAAATAACGAATTGTCCGACATTGGGTTTGCTCCAGGGCTTTGTTTAGCTTTTCCCCTTTTTTATTTTTATTTTTTATCATCGCGTGTTGTTCGCTTCTCTTTGCAATTCCTTATAGACAAAAAGCCTTTTTTTCCTTCTGTTGCTAAAAGCATTCTTTTATTGCTTTAAAGAAAAATTAATCATGGATTATTTATGTTTAAAATGTCATGTACAAAGTGATAGCTACACTAAAAGAATTAATCATGACATCACTGCCATTTGATAAGAAATTTAAAACTATTTATTGAATTAATTTTCTCAGTTAAAAAATAAAAGTATGCATGTTTTAGGTTATCGATAAATTATGCTATTTGATTATTATTAATAGCTACCGTGATTGTTTTATATCGCCATAGTTAACCTGTTTATAAAAGTTTAAGTTTGCTTTTATAAGTTCTTAAAAGAACATATAAATATTTAAGAAATTATGATTAATCTTAGTCCATTTGATTACCACGTTATCTTTTAATTATTTTTACTTTGAAAAATTTAAATAACAAAATTTGGAAGAATAATCCTTAAGTTTATAACAACAACTTCAGCAAAAATTTCCACAATTTTGTTTGATAAAATATAATATTAATAATAAGACTTTCCCATAGGCAAACATTTTACATCTGCATCATTTTCGACAGTCTGAGTTTTATGATTTCTAAATTACTAAGTGTTTTATCTATAAACTTAAAAATTTATTTAGAAAATCCAAATGAACGAAATTTAAATTATTAAATTTATATTTAAAATTTCTTTCTATGTTTTTTTTAAATCTAATTTATTATTCAAAAAAGTTTTAAGCTTTCTTTAAATAAAAAGAGTTGGTGAATAATAGTAAGCTAATAATTGCATGATAATCTAATAAGCTTGAGAAATTGGACTATTAATTAATAATTGAGTGTTCGTTTATTTATTCATTTTATAATTCTTGTAGCTGTAAGCACTGTCTATACACGCAATAAATATTTTAATATGAAGTTTACTTGAAACAAATCGAAAAAATTTTACTCACGTAAAAAGGAAGGAAGACGGTGTGGCTTTTCTTGGCAACGCAGTGCATGGTGTCGTGGTCGCAGCAGCCTATGTCATTGCCGCATCTATGCAGGAGAGTACATCGGGGTAAATACACTTTGCTCGTGTCTGGATACAAATCCTTCACTTGGATGATACGTGGCCTCGGATTTTTGCAAGACGCCTCCGCTCTGATCCTCATGTAATGTTCGTTCGCCTTCTTCACATCATTCACCGCTGTTAGGAGGGGGAAAAAAGAAAAAAATTCAATGCATACAAGATAAAAAATTCAATGCATTCTTATATTTGTTTGTCCCCTAAAATGATATACCACCTCCACTCTGAGGAGATAACTGACACTCTGAGATGTACGAGGGCATATTGAAAAGTAATGCCTCCATGGCTGTAACTTTTTTATTTTTTAACCGATTTTCAAAATTCTTTTTGTATCTGATACTTACATTTGTCCTCTATGTAATACACTATTCACTTTTCGACATAGTCCCCATTCCTTTCCACGCATTACACCAACGCGTGCACTAGTTGGATGAACCCGTCGGAGAGGAATTCCGGGGTTGTCGTCGACACGAGGATTGAATGGCAGCTTTAGATCCTCTTCTGCAGCACGATAACACCCGTCCGCACACGATCGCCACACATCAGAGGGGGTTGCAGCGCCTACAGTTCAAAGATGAAAAACTGCAGTTCAAAAATGAAAGACTTTGCACCTGCGACTTTCACCACTTCCCGAAGAGGAAAGAGCACCTTAAGGGGCATGAGTTGCGTTCTGACGACGAGGTGAAACCTGCCGTTCGGTCCTGGTGTCAACAACAACCCCGGAATTCCTCTCCGAAGGGTTCACCCGACTAGTCACGCGTTGGCGCAATGCGTGGAAAGGGATGGCGACTATGTCGAAAAGTGTATAGTGCATTACATAGAGGACAAATGTAAGTATCAGATACAAATAGAATTTTGAAAATCGGTTAAAAAATAAAAAAGTTACAGCCATGGAGGCATTACTTTTCAATATGTCCTCGTATATATACAGGGTGATTCAAATCGTGTGTAAAACAATTTAAGGAGGTATTATAGAGGTCAAGGTAAACACAAAAGTCCTATTAACATGGGTCCAATTTTTATTTTTTTTCAAGTTACAAGAAATGTTCAAAGTGGCCTCCTTGAGCCTGAATGCAGACGTTGCATCGTCGAATAAGTGACTTGTATACGTTTGTCATTACCTCATGATCACGTCTAATTTCGTCAGCCGATGCTATTATTCTGGCCACTAACTGTGTCCGTGTGTCTATCTGGACACTGTACACCATTGGTTTCAAATATCCCCACAGATAGTAATCCATTAGATTAAGGTCCGGCGAGCGAGGTGGCCATGCTATGGGCCCATTGCGCCCAATCCATTTGTTAGGGAATTGCATGTTAAGCCATTCAGTAGCAACTCTACCAAAATGAGGAGGGGCCCCATCGTGTTGGAACCACATCTGTTGACGGATTGCAAGAGGTGTATCTTCTAAGAGTTCGCAGAAGTAATGTGCAGGGAAGTAATGTGCAAGTAATATATGCACATTCGTAGACAATTGTAGCAAACTATCGATTGACGTCCGCAGAGTATGCTGACGTCACTACTTGCATTCAGGCTCAAGGAGGCCACTTTGAACATTTCTTGTAACTTGAAAAGGAATAAAAATTGGGCCCATGTTAATAGGACTTTTTGTGTTTACCTTGACGTCTATAATACCCCCTTAAATTGTTTTACACACGATTGGAATCACCCTGTATATCGAAGAAATTTTTTGCCATTTTTATACGCCCTAATAACGCCTCTAATGCAACAGAAATTAGAGGATATCAGGCAATTAAGAAAAGGACATTGATATCCGCTACAAAGCGCAACAGATGCTACGTAGTTTACGTAAAGGAAACCAGGTATGCAAATTAAAACGAACAATATATGGGTTACGCCAAGCTGGCCGTCAATGGTACATAAAGTCACAGAATTTTACACGTCTGAAGAAAATTGAAAAGCTCATTTCCAAACGAAACTAAATCCAGTGTGTTTTCAATGACTTTAGTTTCGTTGGAAATTAACTCTTCAATTGTTGTACCTGGTATCAACTTCTACACTGTTACATAATACGATTGTTAAAATGAATTGTTAAAAGATTATTGGTAGCCATGGCAAAACTGATACGCGCCATCGGCTTATCTCTCGCATACGTTTATTGAACAAAATGACCAATAAATTTCAATAAATTCCAAACACTCGGAAATAAAATGTTTCTTAAAAGTTCCTACTGATATTCGATATAGCCGATCCGAAATTGTATTGCCATGTTTTGATGTTGGAAAATTTGCATATAAAAAAAGAGCAGCCATAAAATATATTTACAACAGCTTTGAAATCTTTTATCATTTGTATACTCTGTCCAACCAAACTAAGAGTGTCCAATTAAATTGGCAATTTCAATTATTGGACAATAAAAAATAAATAATGTATTTGACAATTAAAGTGGATTGATTATTTGGGACATTTAGTGTTTTTTTATTTGGACTGCATATAGTTTTAATAAGAAATGCGCGTTAAAAATTTGAAGATTTTAAAATTGAACAAAGGAAATAATAGAAAAAAAATTATGTAATTTAATATGCATATTCGATTTATATCTTTACACTAAGTAAAATTGGTTATTACAATCCGTATCCAAAACGATAGCTTAACATAATGTTATTTTAGAAAGTAGGTTCCAAATTTCCGAATCATCTCAATGGTAATATCAAGTGAATTTTTTAGTAAACAATACTTCCCATTTGATAACAGTTGCAGTTTAGGTTCCGCTTAGGATATGATGTTGATCATTATGTAAGGAAAGTCGAATTTTCTGATATAGAAGGAACTTAACATAAGACATCAATGCTAAAAATGTCGAATTCGGAATGATAGAATCCTTCATACGAGACACATATAGAAATGAATATGTTACGAAATCTTATAAATTTTAAATGTTACGAAAAAACTCCGCAACAGACATAGCCTACAAAATTCACGAACTTTGTTTTAAAATGATTGAGATTATAAATATTTAATCATGTTTTTCAAGCTAAAATCTGATAATACAGGGTGATTCAAAAGTCTGCACCCGATTTCAAAGTACTATAACTATGCAACCGTTGACGGTAACTGATCCGTCCTCAAGTTTGTTGAGGTCGTTGGTAGAGATCTTCGCGACTCTGTTGTTTTCGATATGGCGACCCAAAGACATAAAGCGTTTTGGGTCCTCCGTTTCAACAAGTGCGAATCAGCGATGTCCAGTGCGGATTTCAAATAAGATTCGGAACAAAGGCCCTTACTGCTAACAGTATTTAAAAAATGGCATCATTAAAAAGAAACGGTTTGCCTGCGTAAGCGAAAACGCACAGGTCGGCCTTATACCTCTGATGAAAACATCGGATGTGGCTGTGCAGCCGGAAAGGACCATAATGAACACATTTAAATCATTTTGAAACTTGATACGTCGAATATTTTGTACTTTACCGCACATCTGTATGTTTATTTTAACAACAAATAAAGCATTTTGAAATCGGTTATTTTATGCTGTAAAAAGTTAATGTTTTTTTTTAAATATCTTATATTACAAATTCAATTAGTCATAAGACTAAGGAAAAACTGTATCCTACGTCTGGACTTTAGAGTAGTACTATTTGTCTAATATAATTCTATTCTTTGAAAGGACAAAGCATAAAGACCTCTCTGGAATTTCAAATTGATAATAAATATACAAAATAAATATCCATCCCTGTATCGAATATTTAGACCCGCCAATCAGTGCCGGTAGGAATATTGATTTATTTATATTTTCAAATTTACTTACAAGTTAATAAATTAAAACTAATAGTTGTAATATATTTATAAATATTCTAAGAAAAATTTTCGTTGACTTTCATAAAAATTGTTTATTGAATATAATAATGACTATATTCATATTTTAATGTTGAAGTCAAGTCTTCGTTTTTTTCCCTCCTAAAAAATCCTTGTTCTTTTTAATTTGACACTCGGAACTCTTTCTCAATAGACCGGGTGTTTTAAACAGGGAGAAATGGAAGAAGGGGGTGGTGGAGGGGAAGTAAGGGGAGAAAAAGTCGAAAACAGAGAAAGAGAGAAGTCCCTTTTCTGGTTAGAAAATAGGACTCTCTGTGTTCTCCAAAAAATTTTCTGATTCATCCCTTTCGAAAGATTAAGCAGAAGACTAAGATGCGTTTGTAATTTATTACATAAACACATCGTTTCCAGCTTAGTTCGCTTGACTATTTGAAGAAGGAGAAGAAGAAGAAAAGATAGAAGGAGGGGGGTCGGCCACCGATGACAGGCCAATCAATTCGAAGAGTTTAAAGCACGACCTTTAGAAGAGCCTCACTTCTATTTCATCAGCCACAAGAAAGTCTCACAAAAATTCCACCATTCGAAGGGATTGCGTAAAAGAAGCCACAGGAGAAATCATTTGGGTCACAAATTAATGAAAGAGTACCAAAGAATGATCATTTTTCACGGCTCACTGTTTCGAATTAAATGTTTACTATATTTTTCATTTGTTTGTTTCTTTTTTTTAATTATGCGGAAAATTTGTATGCTAGATTAGAGATTTCGTTTTCTTTTACTCTCTTCTGTAATCTTTGTAATCTTTTAGCAACGTCTAGGAATCTGAAGAAAATTTAATTTGTGCAAAGTAAATACAGACTATGTAACCTGTCTTCAATTAAACGAGTATTCTTTTATATATCTCACGTAAATAGAAAATCTTTAAAGAGAAGGCTGTACTCTCTCGAAAGTCTTTAAATCAGAACATTTTATACAGATTATACAGAAGATTGTACTCTCTCAAAGGGGTGTTTAAGAAATATAACTCTTTCAAAATTTTAGATCAATTTCTCGTTTCTTGTAGATATTCATATGTGGCTATAAATTTATAGATAACCCGTATTATTTCTAAAGAAGCCCGTTTTAGTTTGCTACATGCGTGCGATAATTCAACGCAGTGTTAGGAATTTACATTCGTAAAGGGGATTTTCTGTCGTTTCAATTGGCACCATGAAGTTCGTCAATATCGCAACCAGAACATAGCTCTCCATCACTGCCTTAGACTACCCCCTCCCCCTTAGACATAACGGCATGTGACTTTTTACTACGGAGATAAACGAAAGACAACCATATTTAGGCCACCGTTGTCGGGAAACTTGAACGAGGAAAAACTCGCATCGTAGCAGCATGGTAGCTATAAGTATAGTAGCTAGAAGAATAACGACTATATTAAAAGCACTGACAAGCTGAATAGCTTGGGAGGAGTTTGAATAGCGTATAGATGTTGTTCGAGTAGATGGTGAGGGGCACATCGAACATTTATATTAAATATTCATGAGTTTAAAAAATGTTTACTATTTTTATTACTTTTAATAATAAAGAAATATAGAAAACTAAAGTAGGCACATAAGTATATCATATCCAAAGTTGTTGATCATATTTTTTATGATGAAAAATAGGAAAGAAAATTCCGCAGCTTGGATTCGAACCAGGAACCTTCTGGGAATTCCACGAAACGCGATAACCAATTGCGCCATTGGGGACATGAAAGCATTACGCTATTTACATGTCCTTTGGGCTTGGCTAGAGCAGTTACATAGTCCGCAGGCTGGGGCTATCTTTCCTAAGGCGTAATATTCATTAAAGAATAACTCAAGAATATTCGACTAGTAGGTCTGATTCGACAAGAAAATATAAAATAATATCGATTGCAATATTGTAATTAAATACAGGATGATTCAGAAAGAACTCTCTTGTTTCGTGACTCTGTTATAAGGAACCTAAATGGGACATATCGTCATTATAATCGACCCGGCGATTCTACAGCATAGCTTAGTGCCCCTGCGCCGGATGTCTACAAGATTTCTTCGAATAGTCCCGCATCAGCCTCGGTGGTTCAGGGGTTGCGTGATCGCCTCTGATGCCCGAGGACGCGGGTTCGACCCCGGCCGAGGACGACGAGGAAGCAAAGCCGTTGGTCCCGTGTAGTCTTTGCCGGCTGCACGTTAAAGAATCCTAGCGAGGCAAAATTTGCTGCCCCTATAACGCCGTCTTGAAATGACCATGGCAGTTGAAAAGGACGTTAATACCAAACAAACCAATAGTCCCGCGCATCGCTGGTTTCACATTTGGCAGCTAGAAGTAGTGCAGTGCAACATGTCAGTTTCATGGCCTGTCTTGTCTCCCGATCTCACGTCAAAGATCTGCCGACATTATCAGACACTCTGAATAACTGCGGATCGCATTAATAATGCAGTCACCATCATCGACTCGGACATATTGTGTCGTGTTTGGGCAGAATTAAAATATTTCACTGATATCTGTTATGTTCCGTGAGGAAATACGTAAAGTATGCTCAAAAATAATAAAAAAAAGCTTTCAGAGTTCTTCTGTACAAGTACGATCATATAGTAGTCTGCAAACACAAGAAGACTTTTTTGAAACCAGAGAGTAATTTTTAAATCGCCGTGTATTTTACGGACTTGACTGTTTTTTGTATGCTTGAAGCCTGCTCTTGCAGCCGATATCTGTAATCTCGTAGCATCTATGTCCCTTTACAGATGCACTTCGTAGAGATAAATAGATCATGTCAAGATTAAATACAAAAGAATTCAATCCTTGTTAAACAAGCATTTAGAGATTTGATTTATTATGTTACATAAATCAAAGTTCAGCTACTGAATGGCTTCTATCACTATCAACAGTTGCCAGCTGCTATTATAGAAAAACGTACGTGGTAATATCAATCTTTGTGTGATCAACATACTTTCGGCTTTTATTAAAACATTAACCTTTTTTTAAATCCATAACGGTTTCATAGACTGATTCCGATTTTGTCTTCATTTACAATACATGTAATGAAATTTGTTGTTTATCAATATTATCTTAAATTACTACAATCTGCAATCCACCCCTGAGCAGATCAGTCTTAAAGTCCAACATTTTACTTCTGTTGCTTACACTAAAATAAAATATAGTTTTTTCAATCAAATTTTTGATGGTATGAAATTGATATAGTAAATTAATCGTTTTGTTTATAAATGCTTTTTTATCCACTTCTTTATATAATTAAAATAAAAATTAGTGAAATTTCCGATAAAAGTTAATAATGTAGCTCCATTGAGAATTTCGTATAAAAGAACGTTTAATACTAAAGCTACTAAGTTATGAATATTTTATTTTATATCAAGGATGTGAGATTAATAATCATGACAAATTGTTTCTTTTTATTTATACAAACGCGGGTTAAAAATTAAATGCACCGAAATTATAAACTTGACAATTATAGGTTGCAGCTGTTTTTAAGATTTTGCAATAAAACCAGCGAGATTTATACACTCTTTCATTTTTGTGTAAAATTCAAATTTTAATCACGAACACAATTCTTTATCTCCTGATAAAAATCTTTAGCTAACTTTAAAAAAGTTTTAATGTTTAACATTCCATTCTCTTCATATTTGAATGTATCTTCACTGCCAGTTCTTCCCCTGTTTGGAGAAGAGAAGATAATTGATGTTATCTGATCTAAACTCCATCGATAACATCATTTGCAACGAGGGCTACAGTTCCTATTTTCCTATAATTCAGTGGTTATGTAATCGTTTTTTTGGAAGCGAAAGGTGAAGGTTACGTTTCGAAAACACCCTATCTGCGTTTCACGAACGTTAAGGCGGAGCTCAGGAAAGAAAACTTCAAAGATTCGATGCTTCACTTCGAAATTGTTCTTCGGACACACCATTAGCATTACAAAGATACGAAGCTACTTTGGCACATTCCCACCAAGCATTTGTATTCAATAGCAATAAATTGCTTTATAATTTGCATACATTTCAATGACAAAAGCTTAATTAAAAGTTTGAGGTTAGTGTTATATCCGCGCATTTAATGATATGAATTAAATCAATATCGGTCTTTTAATGTTTCAATGTATCTAAGTATCTAGACTATTATAGATATCTTCAACTATAGGTATCTAAAATATTGCACAAATATCATAGAGTTATAATATTAATGATTTCAGTAAAACTCCAAATATTTTATTAGAAACAAGCTTAATAATTTATTTGATTAAAGAAAGACAAAATTTTTGTTGCTTTAAAATATTATGAAACATGAAAAACTGATAGCAATATGATGTAAAGAAAATATCGTAACTTTCACATGCAGAACGAGCAACGTATCATTTAGAGTTTGAAATTACATATTAACATATTACAATCGCTTTTCGAATATTTTTCTTTCCTTAGAAATTTCTTAATTTGCAATAATAAGTAGTTCAGATTGATGTTCAATGAAGGCAAACATTAAAAAAAAGGCCACATTATAGTCAAAGCGTGAGATCTAGAGACCTGAGTGGAATGATCGATTAACAGATTAACAAAAAAAAAAAAAAGAAGTACGGGGGAAAAATAACGGACGGGGGGGGGGGGGGGATTATGATTATCAGTCGTATCTGAGAAATTATTTCCCTCTTTTTTGGCTTTTTACCATTCGTATTTGCCCTTTTTTTTTCTTTTGTTAATCTATCATACCACTCAGGGCTCTAGATCTTACGATTTGACTATACCTTTGAGATAGCAAAATTATAACTTTTTAAATCTTATTTTAGATATTAGATCATTTGAAAGTATTCTGATCCCAACTACTGCATCATATATTGGAAGTACAGCATTTCATCAAATTCCTAAGCGAAATTGATACGAGGATGAGTAGTAATTAGTTTTATGGATCAAAGTAACGGCTGCAAACTGATACACCTTTCTGAAAAAAGAAATGAGTTATTAGATTATCACCTCTCGAGGTGAAGAATCGATGGAATAATGCTTATATGCATAATAGCACAAAAGTAAGCGTCAGCTAAGTAACAAGCGAGAAACGACCAGAAAGAAAAATTATGAATAATAATTAATCAATTATGCCACATAATGATAATGCCTGTTTAACCCAAGATAATATCCCCTGATACCAAGAATAATAAGTGTTCAAATGAACAGGTTGAAGAGTAAAGAAATGAATGTGGAGCATCAGTGGTGTTCAAAACTTATATTCTGCAACAATATAGGCTACTGGTCATCTGCATATAAAAAAATGAGGGAGTCGGACTCGCGCATCGAGGGTTCCGTACTATCATCTATATATATAAAGAAGGATGTTTGTGGGTCTGTCTGTGGGTCTGTCTGTCTGTGGGTCTGTTTTTTATACAAATCTACAGTTTTATTCCGATCTTGATAAAATTTCGCATACATGACCTTCAAAGCATGAGGAAGGTCACTGTCTACCTCAGATTTCGGAAAAATAATAAATATCTATAAAAAATCGATATTCATGGTTATGGCAAGGCATATTAATGAGAAATATCTCATGACCAACAATGCAAGGCAAAGTTTGTACAACAATAGATATCAACAATGGTATCAACACGCAATTCACAAACGCTCTGCATGAACCAACAATCAATATCTCATGACTAACAATGAAAGGAAAAGTTTGTGCAAGTGTAATTATCCCGGGCAACGCCGGGTACCTCTTCTAGTATAATATATTTACCAAAATATGCCAGGTTCTGGAGGGTGTGGCACTGTGTTTTCGATTTCGGCTTTTATAGACATATTAGCTGAAATACCCGGCGTTGCTCGGAGTATTTGTTTGATAAAATTTTGCAATATCTGAACAGAAATATCTCGTATTAACACATGAAAAATGATTAGAAAAATTCAAAATAAAAGTAATAAAAAAAATCGAAAAAAATTCTTTTAAAATGCTCGAAATGGTATTTTGCAGTAAAGGCTACGTCAATATATAAATTGAAAGGAGATGTCACCATCTATGAACGTAATATAAGTTATACGTAATTATTACGATGTTTCATTGAAGGTTTTTATAATTCAAATATGATTGTTCACTTTTTTATAAGGTGAAATATGTATTTTCTTACTTCAAGTGATGTCATAAATTAATGCATTTAGCCAAATTGCCAAGATCACTGATACAAAGTAGGCATATTAGTTTTATGGCGCCATCTATCAGCCACAAACATTCACATTTCGGGGGGATTTCAGAGGGAAGAGGTTGGGATATGGAGTTTACATATTTGTAGTTATTTTCTCCTGGTTTCAAAGAATTTCGTGTGTCTATGACAAACGGTGTGGATTTGCATAGAGTATATACATACGAGCAGTTTTTAATAGGCAGAATTGACGGAACAAGTCACCGGTCCATGGGGACGGATTTCTTCAAAAAAGTACGGGCCGATGATGAAAGAAGCAGTAAAGCCGCACCATACTGTTAGTTTCGGTGAATGCATAGGAATTGGCAGACACACTTGTGGATTTGATGCAGCCCAAATACGGCAGTTGTGGGTATTGATATCACCATTCAAATAAAAATGTGCCTCATCACTCCATAAAATTTGCCATGGCTATGCATCATCCACTTCCATACGTGCTAAAAATCTCAACGAAAAGTCAGTTCGGGTACGTTCATCTCCAGGAAGCAATTGTTGAACAGGTGAGAGTTTATAGGGATAAAATGTCAATATCTTATGTAATATTTTCCTCACCGTCGAATATGGGATATCTGTTTAGCGTGCTATTGCGTGTACACTGCTGGTACCCTGCACAGTAGTCATCTCCTGTTCCACAACAGCAGTTGCAACTTCTTCAACGTGTTGCTGCCTGATTCGTTTGCGTCCCCGGCCTGGTTGCACTCCTAGAGTTCCGGTAGATTCAATCATTTTCCGTAAGTTAGTTATGCTCATCGGTCCTCTTCGTAACGTTTTCAATCGCCGGAATTCACGAAGGGCAGCACTTGCATTGTCGCTCTTCTGATAAAACAACTTGACTAATAACGCCCGGTCAGGCAGAGTAAGCGTCATCGTCAGGCCGTTCGTTCGTGAATGATGGGAAATCCTCAGCCTTGCCTTTTATTGTCATGATTGCTCAACACGGAACGCGCTTATGCAAATGTATTCATTGTTTTCTTGAAATAAGCGCCCCCGACTTTTGGTACTTTTTTTTTTTTGCAGAAATAGAAACTGCATGTTCCACTAAGTATATACACCAAAATGTACTGCGTTTGGCCTAATAGAATTCCCGCTAGCGAGCTCTGAACACCTCACGTTATTTCTTGCCCACCCGGTATATCATAAAGCACCTTTCAGTACTTAATAATAGTAAAAGTTCATGTTTAAAAATCGAAAACACTATTTTTAAAATGCTCCGAAAAGATGGCGACACAAAATTGAAACTAAAACCATGCACGAAAAAATGTTTTAAAATGCTCCCAAAGGATGGCACTGCCATCTGAATATCGATTTTCATTGAATAATTTCGAAAAAAATTTTTTTTGAGAAATGTCACGTAGACAGTGCTTATTCTCTTGCTATGAAGGTCAAGTGTGCACAATTTCATCAAGATTGGAATAAAACTGTAGATTTGTATAAGACACAAACATAGATACATATATACATACATCCATTTATATATATATAGATAACGTATAATAGTTTATGCGTCGAAATTTATAAAATAAGCGCTTTGAACAAACAAGTTTTCAAATATTAAATTAACAGATCACCTGAAAAATGATTTTATGTTTGGAGTTGCGCAAGCCCAACTCACACTTGGCCAGTTTTTCATTATTTGTTGTAATACTTTGAATTACAATCAAGCCAAGTTTGACGCTTGTATGTATAACCGTTTTCACGATAGAACAAAAAAAAACCTTTTTCCATTTTTTATTATTTGTTAGACAATCCGCCATAATAACGCATACTCTGTGAAAATTTCAACTGGCTACCTATTCCCGTTCAAAAGATACTGCCCTTAAGAGTTTTATCTTACCACACAACAGTCCCTGGCTTTGGACAGATCAAGAGAATTATTATTTTTTTCAGTTTATTTATTTAATTAAATAACAATGACGGAGTATTGTCTTGCCACAACAAATCCCTGGCTTCGGACGGATTGTTGCAACTTTCTTTGTTGGCCTCGGACGGACGGACCGACGGATAAGAGAATTAGTATATTAGAAGATACAATAACTATAGATAAATGAAGGAAACGTATCATTATTAAAGGAGATTATAAATCGAGTAATGGATGATTTTGATATACTAGTAACATCACGGTATATCATTTTACATTTAATTGTTCGCGTTGAGTCTCATTTTGGTTTATAAACTTCCTACTGTAACCGTTCAATCATTGAACTACCTATTCTAAACAGTGAAGTCTGCTCCTCTTTACTTTTCAATGCCATGGTCTTGAAGTAATTGTTGTAATAATAAATTTGAAGCTATTCGCAAATATTCTATTATTGGTTGCCTTCTTTCAGTCATTATGATTTTATATATGTGTAACAATAAGAAATCTTCGGTGAATGTCAGGATTTTAAACCTTCTTAGGAAGAAATTGAAATATTTTGAGCTGTTCTGCAGAAGCAGATATACCGTTAGATACCGTTTTCCTTTATACAAAGGTTTTAATAAGCTAAACAAAAAATCGTTTCTACCTGGTGTCTTTAGTTAAACTGTTAACTGTATAATTTAAAAGAAAACAAATTTCAACCGAACCTTTTCATCCCTTCTTAACTTTTAAACCATATAATATTAATGAATGACGTATAATAGAACTAATTATATAATAGTTGTACGTTTTAGCTAAAACATAACTGGTTTAGTTTATTACTACATTAATGACTCTTTATCACATATAAAAACAAACGTAAGATAAAAATGAATAATATAAGGTTCTTCTTTTTATTTTTTTCCTTTCATCGCTTTTCCCTTTTAATTTACAATATCTTATGTAACTTTTTCTCTCGGAGTTATGAATTAGTTTTATGCGTCTAGGCAAAAGAATTTGCCAAATAAAACAAAAATTCTCTGCAACCTTCATGCCCCCCTCTGAAGTCTCTTAGCATGTATTTGAATATTAAGAAGAAAATGTCCTGAAAAGTAATTATCTCCTAACCAGGAATGAAAAATTATAAAAATATATCCTACGCTAATTTGAAAAGGGAGTAACTACATTTAAATAACGTTTTTATTTTGAAAAACATTTTTGAATTTCAATGTTGTTCATTAAAATTAATGACATTCATCAGCAAAAAATAAGGAACTTCCAACTTTAAAATTAGAAAATTTCAACACGTCTCACGGTTGCATCTTCTCTTTTCAATTTTTCATGCTAATGTCTACGGGAGTCTTCTTTTTGAGCGTAGAAATAGTTATTTTATTAAAATGAAAAAAATATATCAAAAATTTATCTTGAAATTAATTAACTAAGAATGTAATTTTCATTATACATTTTATTAATTTTTCAAAGAAATTTAATTAACCTTTACTTTTTAAGTTTCCTTATACATGTATATCTAATTTTCTAATTTTAAAATAAATTAAAGTAGCTATTTTATTAAACAGATCTGAAGGTTTAACTTTTACAAAAAATGCATGTAATAATTTAAGCTAATATTCCATTAAAAAGTAATAATCTTGTTCCCTTCATGAAAGTTAATGCTTCAATTTAATTTTAAACTTATTAAAGATATAATTTAAAAAAAAAATCATCGATTGTAGACATTAGAAAGTATTAATGAAACTACAATATACATATTCTTTTCAGGAAAAAACAAACAAACCAAAAACGTTAGACTCGATTAGAAAATAAAGCACAAAAACAATTAGTTTTGGTATTCATACAAAGATAAATGAACCAAGGACAAATATTCAATCATAAAATACAGTCGAAAAAGAGTTACTTTGTGTCGAGTTTTCTTTATGAAATCCAACAGTTAAAGAAATAACTGTAAGAATATATTAATATCTATTCTCTATCCTAACTTTATGATTCTAGTACATTCTTTTGTTCACCTCGAAAGATACAATTACTAGGCAATTAAAGTTCTTTGTAAACGTTCATTGACGTTGGAGCGTTTAACACTGAGGATTGTCCAGGTGGCCCATTTGAGCGCCTCCAAGGACGACACCCTGTCTACCAAAGCACAGACACACATACGCACCTAATCATTCACCCCATTCAGCCCCACAAATGCTCATCTCGCCTCACCTAGCCCTCCTATTCACAGGAAATTTTGGTGCACTTTATAACGATGGAATTTCCTCAACATCATCACTAATCGCCAAAGGGTTGATTCAATTAGCAAGGAATGTCTAACATTATTTACGTCTAAACTTAATACGCTTTCATTGAGATTCTTCAAATCGAGGTATTCTTTATTAAAATGTTAATAACGTTTTCGCTTTAACATTATCACTGCCTGTAATTTCAATTAAACTATCATGAAGCTAAAAATCTACAGACTTTGAACTGCAAATCAAACTAATAGTAAACATTCTACATTCTTCGCGTTGAGAATACCACGTTTAAAATACAAAGTTCTAATTGCAAAAAAAAGGAGGGGGATATGCCCTCTACGGTAGTATTTATATGTTGTTTCGAAGAAGGAGAAAAAAGGAAATTCCAAAACGCGCATCTTCAAAGGTGTTTTGTATATGTCCTTATACTTCAAATTTCATTATTCATCAGGAGAAAAACTTAGCCAAATATTTTTACAAATCACATGAACATGATTGAATAGTGGAAAGATGTTTGACGGAATTCTTTAAAGTAGATGTTCATTACTGAATTTGCGAAGTCGGTCGTTCTGTTGCCGATTTTTTTTTTTTTTACTGAATTCTTTCTTTCCGTCTGTCCATATTTTTTAAGGTGCGGGTCTATGATATATAAAATGAATGGGACTTTCATCGCGATTACGAATACCGCATCCAAATTTCTGTGGGTCCAATAGTTCCCGAGATTTCGGTCAAAAATACAAGTTCCGAAATATGCTGTTTTCCGAAAATAGCGAGTCATAGTAAAATGGAATCAAAGCAGTTTAACAGTTCACATAAAATCAGTAAATTATAGTATTGAACTAGTGATGAATATTCCGACGGATAGTATCGAATAATTTTAGTTATCGATAATCGATATTCAGTATGACAACCAATACCGACACGACTTTTGAATAAACTTTCGAAATTGGGCCAATCGTTACGAATATACAGCATATCAACAGGATGATATGAACTGTGGTATTCAATTATTACTCAGCATAGGGTTTAATCGGTGGAAGGATGGATTATAATACTGTTCCTATTAACTAAACAGGTGGTGGCCTTACAGTATAACAGAGGGACTTTAGGAGTTCCAACTAGTTTCGCCATTTATTCCCGGCTTTGTCAAGGATAAATAGGGTTTAAATTGAACAATATAACTCTTAGAGGAATGAAGTACAATTTATCAATTCCTGGTGAGATTAAAACGTACGGCGAATGTGGCGGCGTAAAACATATATATATTACCTGACTGTACACGGGCATTAAACAAATAATGCCCGTGTCTTACCTTCAAAGTAGTCTCTCTTGTTACAAATACACTTATCCCAACATTCTTGCCACTTTCTGAAGCAGTCGTAGAAGTCTTCTTTCATGAGTGAATTTAGTTGTGCTGTCATGGCACCTTGGATGTCCCTCAATTGTGTCAAAACGTTTTCCTTTTATGGTCTTTTTCATTTTGGCGGAAAGCCAGAAGTCGCAAGGAGCCATATCAGGAGATTACGGAGGTTGGAGACACATAGTAATGTTTTTATTTGACAAAAATTACCTAACCAGAAGCGAGGAGTTGCAGTGAGCGTTGTCATGAAATGATGGAGGATGAAACCGTTCGCCCATTTTTCGGGTCGTTTTCTTCGAACATCGTCAATCGCCTCTCTGATTGAATAATTTCATTAATTTTCTAGACGTTCTCTTCGGTTTTTAATGTTGATGGTTGTCCAGATTTCTCTTAATCTTCAACACTTTCGCACCCGCTCCGGAATCGTTCAAAACACTTATAAACAGTGTATAGAGTCGCTGCTGAATCACCATAAGCCGCCGTCAACATTGCATGCATCTCTTTAGAGGTCTTTGCAATAAAATTTCATGTTAATTCGTTGCTTGTTATCCATGATTATGACAGCACTACAAGACAGGCCTTCACTCTTCTGTAGCTCACAGCGGACTAAATACACCGAGCATGTTGAAACATGCCACACGCTGAGGGGAAGGACCGATGTGCTACGATACGTGCTGCAGTTCCCTTTATGTCCGCTAGATGGCTCTCGACCGCATGTTTCGATTACACCTCGTATCTCATGGTCAAATATTACTTGTATGTAATTTCGCTATTTAAACTGCGGACCCTAGAATTTTTTTAAATTTATATAATTCCTATTTTATATACATTTTGTTTTTATGGATTCGTGTTTAATTCTCACGCACCTATTTATATACCCTCACTATCTCGTACATTATTCACCCTTTTTACAAACTTGTGTTATTCACACATATTCACTTGGGTATCTCTCTCAAACATGCTCATACAATATCTAATTCATTCACCGAGTCATGCTATCAAATGCTAATGGGTCCATATGGCCATTCATTATGTTTCATATCGAAAATTACTCATACAGTTCGTTTTGGTAATGGTAGCTTGCTTATTCTCAATTGGTGTGATTTTGACTTTAGATTCGGAGAGAGCATCAAAAAGTAAGTAAAAGTTCCCGAATAGACAGGATATGTGTGCCTATTATAAGTTTTACTCATTTTTGATGCTCTATCCGAATCTGAAATCAAAATCAAATAATTCGAAGAAATTTGGCAACGGAACGACTGGCTTTGCAAATGTTTGTAACGACTGGCTTGCGCTTTTTAATATCATTCTGACAATGTAGTACCACGCATTATCGACTGGTTTTTGAAATGAAACATTTTACTTTAATATTTATTCTGGGTCATGTTTTTTGTTATATCTTATATGACACTTTTAAACTTAAAAAATATTTAACATATTTTTTTGCTATTTTAGGTTCTCAAAGAAAATTCTCCAAGAAAACTTTGTAGAATTTGGAACGAGTGCAAAGTTATTTAGGTCAAAAGAAAAAAATGTTTATAGACTAATTAAATTAGGGTAAAGTTTTGTTCTATTCGGAATACTTGAATTTTATAAAATCATAGTCGATTTCATTTTATATGCGTATGCGTAAGTTGAATCTATTTTTTTTTACTCGTTTTTTTAATCTTTCAATTTCAGTTATTTTATGCAGGAAATTAATGAATTCAGGTATTAAATCAAATTGGAAAGCGTTTTTCATGAAAAAGAATATTATTTTAAAACAAAGGTTTACTTAAGAGAAATAGCGAGAGAGAAATTCATCGTAGAAATTAATATTTGTTGCGACTATGTGCTCAGACCAGAAAATACGGGAAGGAAGAGAAAAACATCGGATGGGGCAATTTATGGGGACCTCTCGAGCACAGACGCAAGGCGAGCCAAGCGTTCTTGGAATGAAGGCATAAGCTGAAAGCCTTTCACTGTATCAGGAGATTTCTTAAAGGGTTGGAGATGAGTAAATCGAGATAACGGTAGTAAACACGTGCGAGAGCGAGATTTTGTTGACGAACAGCACGAATCCCATTTCCCCACTTACAAGAGTTGAGTTCTTTTTCAGGAAGATTGCTTTCCCCGTATCGCAACAAAATGTCTGCAATATAGTATTTATGGGTGCCAACCCATCAGAAAGAAAATTTTAATTGAATGAGACTACTACAACTCCAATTCTCATCCTTTGCTCCCGAAAGCGGTTTTTTTGGTTGTGTTTTTTTTCTTTTTTTTTTTTTTACCGTTTCTCTGACTAGAACAACCATGATATTTAATTGCCCATGCAAGAAATGGAATTCACTCATTGAAATTAAATGCTGCTTTACCATAGCTGTCTATACTATTTCTCATCTATGTATGTATGAGATGAGAAATACTATATATTCTCATTGACAGTCGATGACAAGTATTATTAAGAATCGTAAATAATAAACGGATCTTAAAAAAATTATTATTTATAATGTCCTACTTGATAAATAGGTCGTTAACCTCCAGTTACATTCTAACAAATCATTCAACAAGCCGAAGAGGGCTTTAATAGTGTCCATTAAATGGTTAAAATTAATAACAAACAACTAGCAAAAAAAAATAATAAATAATCAAGGCAATAAATTTCGCTGGAAAATGAATACGGGATGACCCAATTATTTTTGCACAACATTTCTCAATTTTCTAAAAAGTGAATTTGTGGTTAGCGTTCAATACTTCAATACGTTCATTGAACTTTTTTAAATTTTATATGAAAGCAGAAAACTAATCACAGTTTCCAAATCGGTCCTTCCTTTGACATCCTTTTCCTAAGTCATCCTCTTGTGCCATAGGTCATGATCCTAAGGGTGCTGAACGCTGTTTGGGCGCAATGAAAATTAAAGTTTATTGCAATTGGAATTTTTTCCCCTCTTAGGGCAACAGGGTTACAGGCTTCTCCACTCACTTGTTTATAAGTGCATTTTGAATTTTATTTTACAAAGAAGATTCATTGTCATATTTATAAGTAACTTAAAAACGTAACCGTCTTACATTTTGTTTAATCACAGATTATGAACCAAACAGAATTTCATAAAGTTGCAGTTGTGTAACTGAGTCTAAAATCTTGTGATTTGCTGATACATTCAAAGACATCATTGTCGACAGCTTAGATACAATTCTAATAAATTAGCCTCACCGCAATGATACTTAACGATCTTGGAAGAGAGGCTATGGAAAGAGGCTAGTGAAAATTTTGCACTTCCTGACTCCTTAGTATATTCAGCTTCTTTTAATAACTCAGTTTTACTAATTTTCAACTTTTTACAGTTTCAACAAGGAAATGTGCCATTTCTTAATGAATTTTACATGCTGATTTCTAATGAAATTCTTCAAGTAGCTCTAATTTTCATGTAAACGGAGAATTTACGTTTTACAACTAAGGTGCTGGAAAAAAGTATAAAGCCGGGATGAAAATGCAAATAAACGTAGCAAATCCATGCTGATTTTGTTGCTTTTTTATAGACGTGAATTAGAAGATACAAAACGTTGTTTCCAGGAGCATTAAGGAATCAAATGCATATTAACAGCCATTATGCCAATCTACCCTCTTACAAGGTGGAAAAAAGTTTAGAATCGTCCATTTTCTTGCATATTTTATTAGTTGAAAGGATTATTTAAGTTGATGAAAGTATACAGCAACGTCATATGAGAGCATATACCACAATGTTTGTGTAATATAACACCAATATACAAGATGCCAAAAGGGCAACATCTTTCAGAGTATGAAAGAGGGCAAATTGTTGCTCTTAAGGGATGGGGAAAGACTGGATCTGAAATTGCGAAAGAAATTGGACGTTCCAAGTCAGCTGTTAACAAATATCTCCAAAATCCAGATAAACAAAGAATAGCACCCAGATCTGGCAGCTCAAGTGCACTTTCCGCTCGCCAGACATCAAGAATAAGAAACCTTGCTCGTCATCAGCACCTCTCTTCTTCGCAAACTGTTGCCGGACTAGTAGAACCGTACGAAATGTATTGCATTCTTCTCCATATCTGCATTATTCAAAAATGGAAGGAAGACCACCTGACAGCAGCTCATCGTGAAGAGCGTGTGGCGTTAGCTAAAAAAAATACGTTACGTACGGTGACAAGTGGAAGAATGTTGTGTTCTCAGACGAGAAGAAGTTCAACATGGACGGACCAGATGGGTTCAAGTATTATTGGCATGATATTCGAGATGAAAAGGAATTCTTCTCAAAGAGACAGTTTGGAGGTGGCTCAGTAATGACTTGGGGAGAGTTTGCTGCTGGCGGAACTAAGGATGAATTCCATTGCATTCTATTGCATTCGTATCACACCGGATAAATTCTATTGCATATCAAGATATTGTGGCGGATAATCTGCTTCCATACGGTACACTCATAACGGAGGATAAATGGATTTTCCAGCAGGACAATGCTGCGATTCACAGCTCGGCCTCAACCAAGAACCGATTTGACGCTAAATCTGTGATTGCTCTAGACTGGCCATCCCGGAGTCCAGATCTCAAGCCAGTGGAGAACACTTGGGGAATATTAGTGCGCTCTGTATACAGCAGTTTCTGTCAGTACAGTAATAATGAAGAATTGGTGAACAGTATCACTGCAGCATGGCAAAACCTTGATCCAGGAGTGATAGTGAAACTCAGTGAATCACTGACAAACAGATTAATAAAGGTCATTTAGAAAAAGGGTGCCTTTATCGGGTATTAAACGTGAGATTCTAAACTTTTTTCCAACTTGCAAGTGGCTAGGTTGGGATAATGGCTGTTAATTTGCATTTGATTCCTTATTCGTTGTTAAATGCTCCTGGAAACAACGTTTTGTATCATATAATTCACGTCTATAAAAAAGCATCACAATCAGCATGGATTTGCCACTTTTATTTCGTTTTCATCCCGGCTCTATACTTTTTTCCAGCACCTTATAGGTAAAAGTACATAATGCACCAAAATTTAACATGTATACAGGGTGATTACAAAAGAACTTCACACTTTTAAAAATTTATTACATCAAAGCTATTCATAATATAGACACACCACATACGGATTGTTACAGAAAAACTCTTGAAGTTTATTGTGACACAGTTAAAGATGTTCAATATGCCCCCCTGTAGTCGAATTCGTCCCAAACCCGCATTAACATGTCTCCATCAATCCCACGTATTGCTACCGTAATGCGTTCTTTCAGCTCGTCTAGGTCCAGCTGGATTGGTCGAGCAAACAATAACCTGGAACTTGCAAAGTGGCCACCGCGGAGCCCCGACCTAACACCCTGTGGTTTCTTTTTATGGGGGTGTGTAAAGGACAAGGTCTTCCTTCACCCTACCCCTTCCCCGTGACCTAGACGAGCTGACAGAACTGTTATAAAGCTAAATCCATATCTGTCCACTGTTATAAAGCTAAATTATACTGGCAATAGTGTTACATGGAATGATATATTGTATATGTTTATCAAGCAAAACTAAATTAGTAAACCAAGTTTAAAATTTGAAATTGTCATTCGGCTTCCAAATTAATAACGCTTTTGAAATACCTGACATTTGGAAATTACTATTTTGACTTATATAATCAGAGACTAATAATGAGAAATTTGCAGTGAAATGGAGGGGTTTTGTAGGTAAGGTATGGTCCACAAAATTAAACTTTTCTCGAATATTTTAGAGAAAATACTCGACGTTTTATTTGCCTTACTTCATTAAGCAATTGCTAATATCGTGAACACTAGAGCCAATCAGCATTTTTAAATGTCATTTTCGTTTTTATCACGTAAAAATTAAGCAAGATCAACTGCCCGCAACTTTTACCTGTAGAACAGTGTAATTAATTCATTTCTTTTTCATAATTCTTTGAAAATTACACAGGCCAACCAAAAATAATTTTATAAAAACTTTTTTAATGGTAAGAGCTGATTCTTATGTGTTATTTTGGTGTGCTGAATCCGTATCTGACCTCAGTTTTTTTTTCTATCACTCATAGATTTGCTTTGCTTTTCAATGAAGCATTTTAAATTATTCAGCGTTTGCAGACTGGTAAATTTCCTTGTGGCCCAAAAATATAGATACGCTAACATTGCAGCCGCTTCTCCTCACATTGCATTCTCTATGTGCATAACTTGGAAACGTAACGTGATAGAAAAATTCTAAAAGCAGATTCGGAATTAGCACACTATAAACACAAGATAATCTTAGCAAGTTCATTCAAAAAAGTCTTTTCATAGTTAGCGTGTGTTATTAATTCATTGCTTAACTTAAAACGAATGAAAAGTTAGATGTAGGAAGAATACATAATCAATATTGTTTAATTTATAGATTGTCAGAATACGCGAGATGTTATTTATTGATGAATTCAGAATATAAAAAAATGGATTTATTACTGAAGAAGCTAGCCTCTCCAGTGAATTGTCGACGGAATAAAGATTAGTTGATTATCGTTTAATGGTTTTATTCTAATTTTTTGTAAAATTTGGATGGAAAGTTTCTATTTCTTGTAGAAAGTATTATCTCTGCTTGATCATTAGCATGGTTCTTTTATGGTGCTAAAGCAATTCCAAATTAGAATATTTTCCCTTATGAAAAGTCATATGAAACATGCAAAGTAATACATACATAAAAAGCAATAACTCCTGCTTATATTACTTTCTCCAGTTTTTGTTTTATACAGGAAAATAGAATATTGAAAATGTACTTGTGTATGTGGTCATCATACGACACTGGTCAAGATTCAATTACACAGCCGAAATTGCAGGAATGTGTTTTTAACTACTGTGTGGTTAGATGATCTTGTTTCACATACACGTAAAATCTTGAATACACGCCGGGTATTCAAATACACGCCGGTCTCAAATAAAAGCCGGGTGGGGTGTAAAAAATAGATTAAACGCCGGGTCTCAAATAAACACCGGATCTTTTTCGGGTCATCGATATAAATTCCGGCGTTTTTCCTCACGTTCAGATTTTTAAACGTCTTTTCCTGTGTATGCCTTCTCATTGGCCGCATGACTGAACTGTATGATGAGTGGATGGCGGGAGATGGATTAAAAGAGTACACAAAGCCTGACGGTAACTTAAATGCACCTGCACCAGAGCTCATTGTGAAATAGGTTGAAGTAGCTTGGAATTCCTTGTAACCAGATTTGATATTAAAATCATTTCGTTGTTGTGGACTTAACATCGCAACAGATGGCAGTGAAGATGGAGAAATCTCTTCCTTTAAGGTAAGGTTCTACTTTCAATTTCCATTTCTGCTTTTACACACTATTTTAACCATACTTATTTTACAGGACTTGTTTTGTATTCATCTGTTTGAGGTTCATCGCCCATGTCATGCCGACAGAGATATATTGCTGAAATTGCGCGATTCTATGCGGGATTCAGAATCGAACCATTACCTTGCAAGAGATCGAAGATGATGAAGAACTTTAAAATAATGAGGCAGTTATCTCCAGTGATTCCGAACCAGAAGATCGTATTATTAATTATTAATTTTTAGTTTTACTAATTTTTTTTATTAAATTGCAATTCAAAACTTTGTCGGATTTATTGCAGTGACTAGCGACCGGGAAAACCGGGAAAAGTCAGGTAATTTTACAAAATCACCAAAAAAATGCAAAATTGGGACGAAAAATTGGTCACGGAAAATTACAAGATCAACCGAGAAAAGTCAGGGAATTTTACGCAATCGTTTTGGGACACCATATTAGACACCCTGTTAT
>JAHWFO010004190.1:165487-190916 GCA_023313115.1 Rhysida immarginata
AGAGACTATCCTTTATCAAAGCAAAAAGGATAATTCTCTAAAGGCAATTGTCCTTTTTGCTTTGATAAAGGATAGTCTTTATCCGAAACGTCAGCTTTTTATTTGATTTTATATTTCTAGTTTTATTTTGATTTTACTTATTATTTATTAATTATTTTGTTAATTATTATTTTATTTTTCATTTTTATTTAATAACTATTAATTATTGTATTCCAGGGTTTTTGTGTCTCGTCCTTTTCTCTTATAAATATCCGTTCTTTGTAGCATGAAACAAATACTAATACTCCAAAGTTTTCCCGTGTTCATCGTATTTTTAACCACTAATTATGTACACTGGTGCTCAATGAAATTGCACCGCCCAGATAGTCTAGATTTTGTGGACTGATCGTGCAAAGTTCAGGCTGTTTGCATCACCTAATTTTAGTATGTAAATAAGATGATATCATATTAAAATCACGGGGGTCCAGGGGTAAGAAAGTAAGCTTATATGGAAATGCAAGATTAATGGTTAAAAATAAAATGTACACGGGGAAAGCTTGAAATATAGTATTGGTTTCATTCTGCAAAGATAGAGCTGGACTGCCTCTAGTATAATAATGGTTATTTTGCCCCCCCCCCCCTTACATAAATCTAGCTACGCCCATGCATGAAGACAAGTAAACGCACGTGACAATGAAACGGCATTTAACTTCCAGCATTAGGGATAAAATTGTGAAATTTCAGTGTGAAGAAATTGTATTGAGCACAAGTGTGCATATTAAGCATAAATACAAAACTGTTACAGGAAATTTAATTTTAAATAGGTGATGTAAAGAAATTTATTATTAACTCAGATAAAATTGTGCAAATTAATGTTTAAAATGCTAAAATAACTAATTCAATCTAGCCCTTGATTCGAGGGGAAATCCAAGAAGGTGGCATGTTCCAGATTCTCTATAAATACTCTTAGTTTGGTACTTAAAAATATTATTTTCCAACCTCAAATAAAAAATTTCATTTGGAAATGCTGAGCTCAATCCGCCAACAAAAAATTTTGGCTGGATATCACACAATGTTAATTATTACATCTTCTTTATATATAAAAACTGTGTATAAAAATAATATATAAAAATATTTCAATATTTATATTAATTAATTATTTTATAAGTACATGTAATTCTTATATCCTATGAAAGTTAAATAAATGGATTTTAGTCGAAATAAAATCGATATTTTAATCCGGCAACTATCAGAAGCATTGACAGAGTAACCATCCATACAATATCATGTGTTCGCATATGAAGTCTAAGCACAGTGCCTTATTATAAACTTTATTATAAAACGCCAAAAACGACAAATAATGCCAACTACAATTTCCATTTAATAAAGTACAAGGATCGTTCAAGTTTGACCTAGACTTTCACGCATATAAAATCCAGACATAACACTAGCATATTACATTTTTCATGGTACGTACGTAATCCTATTTGAGTATCCCGAGATCGGCATGAGGTATTTGACGCATGCGCAGCAGCTGCAGCAAACATTATAGTAAGCAATGTCTCTGTAGATGTGAGAGAGCGATTAATCTCTCTGGAAGTTCAGATATTTTTAAACGGCCCATATAAATGATAGTCATTGTGAGCCAAGTCTGGACTGTAAGGGGTATTGGGAAACATTTCCCAGCCCATTTTGGCAAGAGTTGCTGCTGTCAAATTCGACATATGAAGCCGGGAATGCATCATGGAGAAGAATTGCTTGCTCAACGCATGCGATGCTCACTGATGTAACTGCAGTCGGACAAACGTGTTCATGCATTTTTCACCATCTTTCGCCCTTCGCTAAACTGAGTATAACAGCCCGTGATATCGTTTCTTTCCTATACTATGCTTGAAATCTTCACAAAATCTCAGCACGTCTAACATTCTCGTTTACGAAAAAAACAGAGCTTCATGGAACAAACATCTTACTGGTGATTAAGGCAGAAGTTGTTCGATATGCCCTCCGCCTTGTTCCGCTACTAATTGGAAGCGCAAAATGGCATGCTCCACAACAGATAGGAGGGTATCTGTACATTGACTATACACCGCAATCCCACAGCTACAGAGATACTGCTTACTTACAATAGAGGGTGTATCTGAACGGTCTATACAAACTTGGAGGTGAGGTAGTATGGGTGATTCTAAGCAAAAAAAGTTCATATGAAAGTCGGTCCGAATTTGAACGATAGCAGAGATATAAACAGAAATAAAAATGTTTAAATAATTGATGAAAAATAGGAAAGAAAATTCCACAACCTGGATTCGAACCAGGAACCTTTTGCTCACTGTGCAGACGTACCAACCAATTGCGCCACTGTAGACATGAAAGTATTAACGCTATCTACATGTCCTTAGGGCTGGTTGGAGCAGTACCCAGTTCGCAGATTGGGAATATCTTTCCAACTGGCGTAATATTCGTCTGAAAGTAAATAAAGAATGATCTAAGAGGATTTTTCTCACGCAAGATCTCAGATGTTTAAATAATTGATGAAAAATAGGAAAAAAAATTCGAACCAGGAACCTTCTAGTCACCGCGAGTCAAATTTGGTCGAATTCCAACGAATAGTTTCCGAGTTACGCAGTCAAAATCTTAACACGTGCTGGTGAGTACTCACATGTCAGCATAGGTTACGATGTTGAATACGTAACTCTGAAACTACTAGTTGGAATTTGATCAATTTTTAATGGCACACACAGTTTTATGTACCCTGTTGTTTTACCAAAATTTATCATTCTAGATGTTACAGAACTTGAGTAATTAACTCGTTGATCTTGGTGGCGGCATTTTTATTTCTGTTCATATCTCAGTTAGCGTTCAAATTCGGACCCATGTTCATATGAACTTTTTTGCTTAGAATAACCCATACCACCTCCCCTCCAAGTTTATACAGACCGTTCAAATACACCCTGTATTTGCTGCAGCTGCTGCGCATGCCGATTGCGGGATACTCAACATGACGTAACGTTCCCTGAAAAATGTAATATGCTAGAGTTATTTCTTGATTTTACATGCACGAAAGTCTAAATGGAAGGAAAAATTCTGCGGCTTGGATTCGAACCAGGAACCTCGACTATCATGGCCGACGCCTCTACCAATTGGGCTATCGCAGACACCCGGACAGCCATGCTGTCACAAGGTATCTTAAAGACAACCAAGTTGTCACGGTTGAAGACCAAAGGGAGGCGGGCACCTGGCTCTCAGAATGAGAATTTTTCCTATCCAAACCATCAGAAAGTTTGATGAACTCACAGATAATAATAAGAATATAAACTGCGATAGCTCAATTGGTAGAGGCGTCGGCCATGATAGTCGAGGTTCCTGGTTCGAAACCAGGTCGCAGAATTTTTCCTTCTATTTTTCAATCGAAAAATTATTATTACCTGTGTTTGGAGACAATCTCCAGTGTATAATTATTATTATTTTAAATGAAATAATTTGTTTAATATATAAATTCAGCCAATTAAAAAATAAAAGTTTTGTACTCGTGTGAACGCAATTATTCTTATTATAATTCTATCTTCTAATGTAGATCTCTAAATTAAAAATATAATTAGAAGTAAATAAATAAAAACAGCTTATAATAAATCTGATAAATATTGTTTTATTTATTGTTGTTTCATTTGTATAATAATTACTAATTTCTAATTGTTCTGCATAAAACAACATTAGTTTTTCAATTTTCCCCCCCCCCCCCCCCAAGATCTTGTTATTTAATGCGTTTGTGATAATTAGATTTTAATATTCCCATCAAAATAGGCAGCTTTTCTCCTTCGCCTATCATAAATTTAACTAAATCATATTAACGCAAACAAATTCCGTTTAGGGTTTTGCATAATTTTTTAATTTGTACAAATTTATGTTAATTACTGTTTTGGCAAAACAGACTAAACGAGAAAAACCAGACAGAAAGCATTTTCTTTATGAGCAGTAAATAATGAAAACTTGCTATTCGTGCGAAATCCTAACATTCGCAACACATATACAACTTTAAACTAAATGATTCTGTAATGCCTTATGAGTTATGCGTGGTGTTATACATGCATTATTAATTTTAGATCTGCCTCCTTGCATTAGCCACTATTTAAATTAGGTTATCCTATTTTTTTAACTTCTTTTTTTATTTTTGTTTACAAAGTGTATGTTTTCTTCCGGCGAAGCACTCCCGCATTTGGCCACGAACATAATGCTAAACTTGACAGCATTATCTAAGAAATTTTGAGTTTCATTATTATTATCAATTCTGGCACTCACGAGTATATTTGGACCGAGCTATTTTTGATGCCTCTTTCCTGCTTTGGGGATAACACAGACCTCGATCTCTTGCTCTTTCCTAGTCTAAAATTGTGCCGGTTAATTCATTGCCATTGCTAATTATTTGTGATAATCGTGTGAAAGAACTCCCGTTAAAAATTAGAGAAGAGATATTTTTAATGTTTATTTTTGGCACGGCTACTTTACTTTTTTTTTTAAACAGCTTCCTGTTAAAACTACTGAAAGTTATTTTTAATGCTTAACTAGTAACTATTTTATACTGATTTATTTCAGGACGTACTTTTAATAATGAAATAGTAGCTCGAGAATTCGACGAAACCTAGAAACACTTGGTCTTTAATCGGGATAATTTTTGCAAGTTATAATTTTTTTCTGATCAAAATGATGTGACTAAGAGCAATCAACAATAAGTTTTCTGTTTCAATAGAGACGTTGTTGATGTTTTCTAACACGTTTAATGTAATTTACATTCAATTATACTGTACATTGGATTTCCTATATAAATTTAGTTTTTGATACACCTCGAGCAATTTCCCACTGATTAAAAGACGAATTTATAATAACTTATTAGATTGGCATAGATTTGCATTTATATGTTGATTTGAGTTTGAAACTTTAAAAATGTTTTAATGGAAACTCGTGGTCGATTACAAAACACAGGGCGTTTCATCTAAATAGAATTTTAATGAACAGTACTAAGCAAGTTTATTTTTGTTTTCATTTATAAATAAACTCTTTTTACAACTAATAAACGTGTCTGTCGAATTTGATTGAATACCGTAAGTTTGTTTATTTCAAATTTCTAGTAATAAAAAGCTCATTGCGCTTCCTTCTTCCTTCCTTTCGTCGTAAACATTTCGGGTTGGCAAGCGTTTGCTTTCTTCTCCTGTAATTACGGTTTGGTACTTCTTTCCCAAACACTCCCGCATTCATAGATGAAATTTTTAAGTAAATCCTTAGCATATCATTCAATAATTTTGATATAACGAACTACTAATGCAGTCATTACCTTTCTCTCTATGAGCTCTTTCTATTAAAATGTAAGCTTTGATCATGAAACAAAACATACAACTGCCCAGAAGCAAACATTTCCAGTTGACGCTCCTGTAATCGTAATATGAATTGGAACCTGTCTTCGTCGAATCCTGAGAGGAACTTCCGCTTCGAACAACTTTCTTGATTTAATCATTTCATAGATAATATTCGAGCGAGACAGGAAATCTTTAGTATTTTTCCATTATATATGAAAGTCACATAAAATGAGAATAAGTACATATTGTGCTCTATTCTTCAAAGGCATCGACTGACAAATATTCTTTTTTAGCACATTGAAACCCTCCGGATAATTATTTGATTGGACAAGAAAAGTGCAAAGTGTATTTTTGTCCAGTTGTTCAACGATCTGGCATTTTCATTTAGAGACGTATTCATAGATGCAAAGTTTCTCCTATAGAAATAAAGCTTCGAACAAACTCGGCAATGATCGAGTAAGAATTTGGAACTCTTCAGGTAGATTATTTCCATCACGAAGATCTTCACGGTTTCAAGCGTTTTCCACTGCAGCAAGTGTATGTGAAAACAAGACACTTCTAGTAAGTTTTTCCAGTTTACCGAGAAATGCCTTTTCGGGGGTTGAATGCGCTCTCATCAACCATTTCTTTGCGGTTTTATCGTCTCAAAACTTTTTGATGGTAGTTTTTTTTAATTCTGACAAATGTTGATAGAAATTATGCGCAAATGCACAATCGCAAATGCATTTAGCCTGTCTAAATAAATAAAGTCGCTTACGATCCTAATTGATCACCTTTTCTCTACTCCGGTATTTTATCCGATTTTCCTTGTTTTTTTTTTCATTAGTTTTTTTTTTTCTACTCTGCAGCGGCTTGTTACCGCCACTTAGAAAAATTTCATTTCTTGACAGAAATGAAATACTGCAAAGCCGTTTTCCAAACTACGTGCAAACTGATTTTCCATTGAACATCCCGCTTCTCTTGCTTCAGCTGACGTCTATCAAGAACATCTTTGTATTCTGTCCAAGCAATAATAATCAAAATGTATTACAAAATGAAAACTTTAGCAAACATTTTTCACAAATGCTGATTCTTCTAAGTAGCGCCCGCGTCAATCCAATTGGTTTCCCCTCCTATGGGGCCCAATCTATTCTGGAAGTGAAATGAATCTTCATTACATGGCTTTTCAAACCTTATTTGTATGCGCAAACTTTGTTGAATAATGGAGAATTGCGCGATGATACCATTGTTGGCGCAAACTTTGCCTTGCATTATTGGTCATGCGGATACTTCTTAGAAATTAACATTTACTTGAAAATCTTTAAAAATGATCAGTAACTGGAGATAATGGAGAGTTAGCAGACTATTGAGAAAGAATGGAAAGGCGATCGAGGAAGCAGTCCCTTCGCTCGGGCTATATTTGATGACATAACCGATCGAAGGGGCTGCTTCCTCGATCGGGCATGTCCAATTCAATTTCCAATTTTAATTGTTACACATTGTTAATTTTTATTTGTAACATTATCCAGCAATTGAAATCTGAAGTTTATCAAAACACGTCCAATATCCAAGATCAATATACTCCATTAGGTGTATCTAAACATCATTCATTATTTGCAAATAATGTCTAACTAATTTAAATTTAAATGAACACACACCCAGGGTTTCTTTCGCTGTGCAGATTGCAGATAATTTTTTTTTCTGAAATTCTAAAATTACAGTAACAAGTAGCGAAGGATTCTTTCGGAATCGCTCGAAACGTTGATGTTACATGTCTTGGATATCCGATACGTCTGCAAATTGTGCCCCTTTTAGAAATCCCTTAAGGAAAGTCTGCAGGCGCCAGATCAGTGAAGTACGGTGGATATTCCAGAACAGTTCCGCTACGCTGTTTAGGCCGCGTTTTCTTAAACACGATTTCTGCTCGCGGCATATGTTCCGTACATTTGCACCAAATCTCAATTTGTAACAAAACGTTTGCACGTTGTTCTACTACGCTATGACGCGAGTCTTCACACTCATTACATTCTACTGGGCACAGCAGGAAAATCCGCTTCAATTTACTGTGTTCGAAGCTAGGTGATTCTCGATAAGTCTCTCAGTGCGCATGCTCACTGGTTGAAGTACAGCGACAAGGGTAGGCATCAGCAACTTAACTGGAGAATATATCCAACACTGATTGTAGGCAGGTAGCCATGGAGGTTATTTTCTCCATGGGGTAGCTAACATGCCATGAATTTAGGAGTCTGAGAGGACTTACAGTTTTCCTTGTTTGTTAAAACATCAACATGCACCCGACGACTAATTATATAAGATAAATAATAATGATAATCCTTAGTAAGAATTTAATATATCTAAATAAACAATAATAAAATAAACCCGCTAGTCATCTGGATACCGGTTGTACTGGTTTTCTTCCAGAAAAACTTGTAACTTTTAATATAAAATATTGTTAAAATATGAAAATTATGAAAGTTAACTGTTTCTTGTAAAGCTAAAAAAATAAGTTTGTAATAAAATTATTGTTTATACGTGCGGTGGTATAAGGAAATGCTGACGCAGATAAAGTTGCTTAATAACTTAATTTAAGTTAGACGAGGATTTAGCTACTTAGCATACGTTTGCGAAGCAGGTATAATTGAATTCAGGAGTTGAGATGTCATTTTTATTACGCTCGATTGCTGTAATAAGGCGTGACGTAAATGTTGTTTATGACGTTAGCTTTGAAAACCAGCAAGGAAAGGATTTTGAACGTCACGGTACCGACATAGCCTCAAGTTGAAATAAGAAATTAAATTAGCCTAACATTTAATTTTCGTCGCCAGCTTTCATTTCGACAGGAGACGACGGAGCTGGGGGAAAAAGTTATTCCGAGACGAAGGAATGAAAATTATTTCAAATGATTCCATTTTTATTTCATTTCGCCAAAGGCTGAAATGCCATCATTGCTTAGTAAACAACTCCCTGCGGATTTTTTTCTCTCTAAAAATCAATGACATTTTTTTTCCTCAATAAAATTCGACATCGCAAAACGAATCTTATTTTCAGTCGGGAATTAATATTAATGAAATAATTATTTGAAATTCATTTTACTTTATTTTAAGTTTTCATTCGTAAACAGCAACAGCGCATTAATATTTCAGAAATGAATCATTCAGTTAGTTTCTGTGGCGGTAATTTAAAAATTAATGTGCGTCATCTAGGAGATTCAATTTTCTAAGACGAAACAATTGTTTCATTATGAAAACATGTGTTTATTCTCGAAACTATGATAATCATATTATTCAAAGAACTCAATTACATAACTTCATTAGAATTAAACATGAAAATCTGACATGAAAGAGAGAAATATTAAAAAAATATATAACGCTCCTTAATAAAAATCGGGGAAAATCAGCATCTAATTTAAATAACAAATTTTGAATTCTCTTCATACTTTTCTTTTTCTCATCCTTTCGATCCAATCAAATGAAAATTACTCCCTCCCCCTTTTATAGCATGATACGTTTTCAAGTTTTGGATTTTTTTTTTGCTTTTACTTTTTTTAAACTTCTCTACCAGCAAGAAGGCAGCTATTGGCCTTTCTCTGCGCCCTAATTGAGTCAATTATGCACTGTAGAATAAAACGGTTCTTGAACAGCAGCAAAGAAATCGAATGCAATTTCTATAATCATGTCAAGGTTACTACGCCCGCCGTCGACTCCCTCGATTTTTGTCTCACTGAACTATAGAGGGATTACAAAATGACCGCCGACGCTTCTTTAAAAAACGACAGAGTATTTTCATAAACAAGCCTATCGTCATCTAACTGTAACTGATCGAAATAACCATTGATATCATACCATGCTTCGTATGTAAATGTATGTCAAACGTTAATCGCCTTTAAATGAAAAATATTGAAAGTTGTAAATAATCATTTTTATGTAATAATCGCGTGTGTATGATAAAATAAAAAAATAAAGACCTATCTTTTCGCCTTTTAAATTGAAAAGTAAATTATATCACAGTAAAGGTATTAATTACGATTTATTTAATTAATTCGCTGCGATGTACTAGTAATTTTGTTATAATTTCCTGAACAAGAGTTCTTTATAAAATATACGAGACCCGGAGATCTGTTTCATTTGTAAAGAAACGGATATTTATAAGAGAAAAGGACGAGACACAAAAACCTGGAATACAATAAATAATAGTTATTAAATAAAAAATAATTATTATTTTATTTTTCATTTTTATTAATAACTATTATTATTTGTAAATAAACAAAGACTACGATACTCGTATCTAGACTCTTCCCGTTGTCTAGTGTTAATACCTAAATTAAGTAAGCTTCATTTAATTCCATAATTTTTTTATACTTAACACAATCGAAAATGCTTAAAGTTAGTTTTCTTCCATAAACAATTGCATTAACTAAGAACGAACAAATTAAATTTACAGGAATCGTAAGCCCCCAAGGCTCTAATTTCAATTTCTTCCTTAAGGTTCCAATAACTGTTAGGAACTTCATAAACTTTACTATAAAGACGATCGCACAGTCCCTTAATTCGAACTTTATGAATAACTTTCGAAGCTATTTGCATACCGTCCCATTTGTACTGAATAAGGATTGCCAGTAAAGTAGATACGGGTTGATTATGCAGTACGAAACTTGTTATACAGAAGATTGATTGCGATATGCCTTTCTTCGAAACGTAGAAATTTCGTTGTTAACTTGCGCTATTTATATCAGAATTGCTGTAATTAGCGTCGGAAAGGGCAATAATGTACCCTTCCAAGTGAGGTCCGATTTTCTGAGACATTTTTTCATGGCATTTACTATTTTCGAATGAAATAATGCGGATGCAATAGCATCATTTCAGGTGCTTTCTGTCACAAGTACCTGCGCATGACAACACCATTCACGTAATAAATCGTTACCAAAGATCGTAATCAACCTTCTCTATTGTAACTAAGAATTCGTAGAAAAGAACGGGGTTAGGTTCAGCAATGTTAAAAACAGTTTACTGTAAAAAAATATTTGATTTCAAAATTTTCAGTTTTTAACTTGATGCTTGCAATCTGTCCAATTAAAGTTCGACTGAACGAGTCCAATTAATTTCCGGGTTCAACTGTTGCACATTGTTGCAAAGTAAAAATAACAATATCTAACAAGTGAGATTGAAAATTTAATTGGACACGGCCAGCGCTACCAGATTTTCATATGATTTATATTATTGTCTATTTAAGAAAAGTTGGACTGGGCGTTTCCAATTAAATTTTGAATTTCAATTGTTAGACAATGATAAGTTTATTTTGCAACAATTTCTAGCAATTGCAATCAGAAGTTTAAGTGGGCACGCCCAGTCCAACTTTCGTTGCACAGAGCAATACACGTAAATTATTAAAGAATCGGGCAGCTGATTTCAAAATATCAAATGAATTCTTTTCTGATGTCCATATTTTCTATCAAGAATGTAATTTAAGTTAAAGCATTATAATATTTTCCTCTCAACCACAATAGAAAATGAATGAAGAGCAATAATTACAATCCTTTAATCTTTCTTTGTATTTATATATAAACGTGTTTCATTGTTAAAATATATAGCTCAAAAACCAAAGGGACTTGTCTCCTTATAAATTGCGATCATACAGTTGTGAAATGGCATTTTGATCGAGGAAGGGTTAATCTATCGGAAATTTCGAAAATTTTAAATAAACTTTCTCTCATACGGAAAAAAAGACGTTTTTTAAAAGCAGGTATTCAAGTTTGCAATTACGATCCCAGTTTTTTAAATAGGGAATACTGGTCTTCTTTATCACTTCCAAACTCCCCTTCATTATAATGACGAAGACAAAGCGGAACTCTAAATATAACAAACAGCTTAGATATAATCATATCATTATGTTTACATCATCATCTAAATAGTCAATATTAGTAACGATATTGTAATTGTTGAAAATGATATCAAAGTAACCGCTGCATATTACATCAAAGTAACCGCTGAATATTACATCAATTGGTTTTAACTCCTGAATGCTTTCGTTTTATTAAGGCGTGCACTTCTAACATTAATGATAAGAAGAATTTGACGTAACATGATTTCCATGTGAGTTTATTATAGATTTCCTTATGCAGAAATTCTTAATGTAAAATTTAATCATTATTCTTTCAATTTTCTTAAGTCCTCGTGGAAATTAAATTTCCTTGTTCAGTATTTAATTTTAAGACTTTCAGAAGTTGACATTACATCAAAATGTTGGAAGGGGGTTGCCATTAGGCATTCCATTCACAACGCCTTAAAAAGAGATTTACAAACAGTTTCAATACAATAATGGAAATTGATGAGGGTTGTAAAAATCACAAGATTTACAGTATCGTAGATGTCAAGCAGGAGATTTAATTACTCTATTAAAAAAAACCATTGTATCTTGCATTGATTCATAGCTTTTGTTAAGAAATTGCTGCTGTAAATCTGGTCATTATTTTCACCTTATTTGGGTAAGCCTCATGTTTTATTATAAATAATACAAATAAAATTTCTAAATGAACACTTAGTGTGAATATAAAAATACAAATGCTATAATTAATTTATAGCGTAATTAACAAAATTTAGTTTAAAATGTTTAGATGTTCATGATGTATTTTTTATATATCGACTGCTCCATTTTTAAACTTTTTAATTTATAAAAACTAAAAGTAGAAGAACATCTATTGTTAACTGTAACCTAATTTAGATTCTTGAACAAAAGCAAAATTGAATACGAAACGAATGTGAAGAAAAATATAGTTAGCAAAAAGACTTTGATATTTTTTTGCCTTAAGAAAAGAAAAAGCAAATTAGAACGTTGCTTTTAATATTTATTTTCTTTTCTCATAACGTTAATTAATAAAGTAAGCCGTAGGCGCCATATGGAAGTTAGTAGGAACGCGACAGTAACTTTGGCCATTAATTTCTATTCTTTAATGAGAAATTAAAAAGAAGACATCATAATAATTAATTAAATTTTCCTTCGAAATTAATTGAATATGAGGTTCTTTAATGGCTTCTCTGATCTTTTCAATTACCAAACCTACGCTGGCTTTAAATTGGAACTTAGCACGAAATAGTCTGAAACCTTCGTGTTCATTAATTATAAATTTCTTTCACAACACACTACCAAAAAACGAAGCCTCAATGATTTTATAGAAGTTTTCTTCTTCTCTTGAAGAGAAGAAATTACTTTTAGGAGACAAAAAAATCCATATAGTTCAAATCCTGGGCGTAGCCAGAATTTATGTAAAAGGGATTAGGAGTCCCACTTGTTTTCCTAAGGGGGGAGGGAGGGGGAGTCAAATTCATATGTGAGAAAATTGCGTGGTAAAAGTCGACCGAATACCAGCTGCATCTTTGCAGAATAAAGCCAATACAAATTCTTCAAAATTACTCCGTACACATCTTCTTTCTACAATTAATCAAATATTTGTATACTCTCCCCTCCCCCCCCACTCCCCCCCCGCCCCCCCCCCGACAGTTACCCACGAATCAAATATTTGGTTTGTATGAGACAAACATTTGATTCAAATCGGAAAATAATAATTTAGTCTTCATAATATTTTTTCTCCAAGAATACAAAGAATACATCGAGTTAATAGTTTATACATTTTATATGCCATTAACCAAGTAATATACAGGATGAACACAAATGATTGAAGCGGTTTCATGATTTTATTGAAACTAAACAAGTACATGGAGTAATTCACCAAGTATTTTTTTCACGTAACAGATGCCCTTTTATGACTTTCCAGATGTAAAGTCTACAATCGAGTTTATCCCAATGAAGAATGTGCCTGTCAATTTGAGCAGAAAATCGGTGATTCGACCCCGCAATTCTGGCAGATCAACTGGTAATGACAGCACAATCGCTGATACTTCACATACCCCCATAAAAAAGAAGACACAAGGGTTTAAGCATAGCCAACATGATAGGGAGCGTGGCTATGGTTTAAGATAGGGGAGCGTGGAGTCTATGGAAGCTTTCTAGCTTTTCATATCATTTCCGACACGACCGATCCATCTATTTTGCAATATTGCCGTCTAGCGGCCGCAGGCGGAAACATACGTCTACCGGGTATTAAAAAAAATGAAACTTGGTGTGTTCTATGTATTTGAAAAGTTTCGTGATGATATGTTTAATAATACACCTAGAAAAAAAACCGCTTCATTCATTTATTTTCACCTTGTACACACGCAATCGTAGTTTCAGAAGAAAAAAACAAATATGATTATTTTTCCGAAGCGTGTACAATGACTTAATTATTGAAAATCTGCCATTCATTCGATTATGATGACCACTGAATTGAAGATTGAACAATAGTGCTTTCCGGAACTTCTAGTATTCTTCCCACAATATTAACACGCATCATCATTCTTCACCGTGAGTTACCAATAATGTTAATCCTCGTTGATTAATTAACAAACTAGGCAATCCTATTGGTTTTTTAAAGCTATCTTTCATAGTTTTGAGTCTGTCTTACCCTCTAAATACTGAAATAGTAATGATTTTCCGGCATCTTTTTTATTACAGTCTGGTAAAATAACATTAAATTCTTATATATATTTCTAGAATGCTTATACTCAGCATATTTGCAATTCTTTTATATAGTGAATGTTCATGTTAAATTTCAACTCATAAATCTCATTTTCCATAAGTTGCTGGAGGATGTATGTGAAACGAGTGGACGCTTAATGCATTCAAGAGAATGTCGGCCACTTCAAACATATTCAGTAGACTACATTTATGGATTTATTCATTTGATTCTGTAATAAATATTACAATCAAAACACCAGCTGCATTTTAAAATGAAACTCTAAACATAATATCAAAGTGGACAAACCTGTTCTGTTTTTATCCGCATTTAAACGACAATAAGTCTTTGTTAATCTGACCGAAGCGGTTTAAAGTAAGAGTTTACCCACTGTACTGTTTGAAGAATGTAATTGTATTCACTTTTATTGGATTATTGTGTTTATGGTAATGTATACTGTCTAAACACTATATTAGGCAAATAAAAATTGAGAAACCATAAATCACAAGAAGAAGCTTTAAAATGCTTTAAAGTGGAACTGGAAGACCGTACACATTGAGATGACTTTATTATGAATGTCTTGCAAACACTGTGAATCATTGCATCATCCATTTGCTTGTAATTTTATTCTTCTCTTATGAGCCCTTCCTTGACCTTGGCATAATTTCAAATTCCTATTGATGCGAGAGGAAGTAACATCAGTTCAGCGTTTATTTAATACAGAAGAATCATTGCAAGACTAATGTTTATTTAGTCATATAATAAGCAAAATAATTATTTGAAAAAGTGATAAGTGAGAGAAGTGCGTTCGCTTAGGAAGATGAAAGTCGATCTTTCCCGGAAGGATTTGAAATTTACTTAACGATGGCTTCTAAAAATAAAAGCTTTGAAATGGACGGAAATAGATGCTAAGAAGTTCACTCATCTGCTTGACTAATCTAATAACATTGCATCTTCATCATGTGAAGGACCACCCTATGAGTGGCCAATAGGGAAATGGTACCTACATAAATTAAACTTTATTACTTTTTAACTATAAACATGAGAATACCTGAGTCTAAGCGATTAAATAGTTTTATTTACAATACGTTTGATCCGGATAGACAAGCGACTTAAGTTTATTACTGACACGAAACATCTTAATTGTCATGTTAATGTCAAGATATATTGAAAAGGAGTACCTCTAAAATTAATAATCTAAAAGCTTGGAGAATGTGATTAATAAGCATTTAATAAATAAATATAATCAAATCAATCAGTTTCTGCATTCATATTTTCATTTCGTCAACTTTTCTCCATCTCTTGACCTTTTCACAGGCACGAAAAGATGGCTTATGTTTTCCCTTTCATGTGCATTTAATGACATCTGTAAGCAAGTTTTTATCAATAGAGTGAATACTCCTGTTGATTGAACGCAGTTACTCTCAAAAGATTGGATGTGCAATCTATTGACTTAGAAATTTACATGTTTTGTATGCGTCTATCGCATTTACCCCACAAAGTATCGGAAACAGTTACTAGATAGGTCAACAAACATTTCACATTTACAGGAGGAAAGTAGACAGGGTGATAAAGCTATTGGAAGAAGCAAGGACTAAGATGAAAACGAAATTCCAAAAACTGATTTCACAAATATAAATAACATTCTAGTCGAGCTACAATGGAATTGATAGATTGGACTGAAGAGGAAGAGAATACGAACAGCGTTTGACTGCGCACTAGATTCTAATAAAATAACCAAATTTAACTTCCCAATTTCCAAAAAGCAAAAATGAAAAGAAAAAAAGAAATTGTCCTAGTCAGTCATCTCATATCAAAGCTAAAAAATAAAATAATAAATAAATGAATAAACAAAGCTTTTCAACCGCTCACAGCAGGCGAAAATCAAATCCGAAATACCCTTGGTTTATTATTTTTCTCATCTCGTATTTATTATTAGAATAAGTATGACGTAAAAATTACTTAACATAAAATTTGCATTAATGATTTTGGAAAAACAATACATCCTGAAGATAAGTTTGAATAAAGACTAATATGAAAAATAATCCAAATTGAAGGTAATTTTCGAAAAATGTCAAGGGTCTTCTTAATTATAACTCGTAAAAAGCACGTCGCGCAGAAACATGATTTATTGACCATGATAACATCTGCCAAAAGTCAGTCGCGATGTCAAAAATTTCTTTACTCTTGTTCAGACAAAGTGGCATATCTATGTGTAAATAATTGCTTATCGTCCTTTCACACGTGTAGTCTACTTACTGATCAGATCTAAATTTGACGGTAATCTGTTAGCATTCCGCAAGATAAACTCAATTAAAGAGCGGTATTACCTAGGAGGTTGTTCAGTTCGTTTACCTAGCACTTGCGTCGCGACATTTTGATTTATTTTCATTAGTGAAACATTAAAAAAAAAAAAAGATTGAGAACGATAGTGAAAGGTAAAATTGAATTCTTTCGTAAATTACACAAAGGAAAACTCAACTTGATATACAGGTATATCATTAATAAAGGCTATGATTTTTATTTTATAATTTTAAACAAGGCTTATTTTAAATAATAAAATACACGTACTATATGTTTCAATCACCTACTAGTTTTCGTTATTAATCATTACTCTATGATGGTTTTCTAATGAGAGTGAATGAATCTGCATAATAAACTGAAGATTAGAAGTAAGAACGATCTTTTGATCGTTGAAGAAAATTTTTTGATGTTGAAGAAAATTTATTGATATTCGATTTTATGTCGTATCTTATTTATCTGTTCATAGAATGAACTATGTGTGTAAGCAACAGAATACGTCTATTCGAAATTTGGCGGAGCACCGTCCTACCGAACATATATGTGTATCCTGCCACAGTATCTTCCGCAAAGTAAAATGGGCCTAAAAATATGAATGGGGTCTATGCATGAATTTTTAAGAAATTGTCAAATTAAAGAGCACGTCTCTTAGATAATACACAAAAATGTCAAATCCTTATCGTTTTTTCTAATTAATTTTTATAAGTTGGCTACGCAATCGCTCCATGCGACATCACAACTCAGTTAACACAATCAGATGAGTGTTCTCCATCATCATCAATTTTTGTCTGCCAAGATCATTTCAAATTGAAATACTGAATTGAAAAATATGTGTGTAAGATAAACTTAAAGCATTTACTTCATTTATATGTTAAAAATAATAGCATCAACTTCAAAACTTGCACTGCTATTATACCATTATAACAAGCAGAGATGTTCTGTACGTGTGTTTATGTTTATGTGATATATAAATAACGTATAACCTAATAATAATAATTAAAAAGTTAAATAATAAACGAAACTTCCCAGTTAATGCAGAATGAAATATCCTCCATAAATTTAAATATCGCTTGTGTAAATATGTATTTAAATACCTAAATACATGTGAAGAATCTAGTTAGACCATTTTCGTATGTAAATCCACTGCTAGTAACACGAATAAGTGCAAATTTTCTGCTGCAAGCTCGTTAAAGGTTAAGCTCGGCCTTGTTTACTGACGAGACCAACGAGAAAGACAGGCCTGGTAGCATTGAAAAATCACATCATCGGAGTCTGACCACAATCCAACAATGATTGTCTTCATTTTGTATTTTAATAATCAGGGTTTTTCGTTTGTTGGAAACAATGCCAAGCCTTCTCGTTGGCCTCAGTTTACCAAAGAGGTCAATGAGAGGCAGGCTAGGAGACTCAAAAGTCACCTGGGCATCGCGGTCCGAACAACAATGTAACTTCATTGTTACCATCTTGGATTTTAATAATCAGCGTTTTTTCGTTTGTTGGAAACAATGATGGTTACATTGTTGTTCGGATCTCGATGAGCAGGTAACTTTTTAGTGCCCTGGCCTATCTTTCGTTGGCGTCGTTTACCAAGTTATGACGTCATCACCAAATGATAATACTGAGCTATTAAAATATATTTTTTAATGTATGAAAACGATTTCCCAAAATTTTTACATTCCAATACGTGATTATTGAAACGGTTTCTTTTATTTTTATGAAATTTTAGCAAATTTAATAGCAAACTTCATGCATAGACCCCATTCTGAGATGGCAGATAATTCAAACAAAACTTAAAGGCACGTTCCAGAACTTTATCTGTTAACTGGAAGGCAATGATATCATGAAAGGCAATGATATCCAATAGCAACAAGATGGAATTCTGCCTTTACACTTTTGAAGTATGTGGTTTCCTGAATACTATCTTTAATGATAACCTGCCGAGGTGCTTCCATTCCATGGCCACCAAATTCGCCAGATCTCAATTTTAAAAAGTAACATTGGGAAAATATAAATTAAAATATCTCTTTAGAAATCTTTGTATCCTATCGCCAGATCTCGCAAACTAGAATTTTAATGTGTGGTATTCATCAAGAATGTGTATTACTCAACACGCAACTGAACTGCAAGAATTTGAATTGGATGATCGTAATAGAATTTTAATGACAACACCACATATGTTGGCTGATACTCGGTGTAAACCGTCCATTAGGTGCGAGCAGTGCCTAACAATAGGCGAAGAACGAATTATGAGGATAAAAATCCCATGTCTTCTGCATACTCAACTTTTTGTCAATAATCTCGGATGAACAGTATGAAAGTTATGTCCCTTTACTTTTGACCATTTTCGAAAGGAACACCATGTAATCTAACATTAAACAAATAAGTCTACTGTTAAAATGCATATCACTTAAAAATGTATAATTATATTGTTCCTATTGTCTATCTTTATTAAATAATGTATTATTGAAGACCCAATTCTGTATTGTGATTTATAATAATACAAAACCATTTGAGATAGCAGGTATTATTTTTGCTGCCATTTTGTAGCGGCTTTTCCTAGTAATTAATATACTGTGTTAACTTTAACTGATATACTATTTAGGTGGAAAACTTAAATAAGTTATTTAAAGCATTAAGCAATGAAAACACTATTCCTTGCTTTATTGACTAAAAATATATTTATTATACAAAGCTTTAAAAAAAAGAAAACGGAAAACAAACGCTGAAAATGAAAATAATTCATTATTACCTGAATAAATGCTACATCAAAAATACAGGGAATGAAAACATTATTTAAAAAGAGAAAATTCTATGGACTGGACTCAAACCAAGAACCTTCGGGTTACGTTCCCATGCCATAAACACTTAGCCATTGATTGTTTTTCTATTTAATTATTAACATCCTGAGGTATGGCAAGAAAAAATCCTCCTAGACCCATTTTCTAGTTATGAAAACATTGGACACTAAGTTATGAAAACACCATGAGAGTTAAATCCTGATTTACCTATACAAAATATGAATTTGTTTGCTATTGTCTCGCTATTGTCTACGTTTGTCGTTTTGCATTTACTTTATGAATGGCTAATATTTGTTTTACACATAAGAAGCAAATAAACTTCTGAAAGGAAACAAAGTAATCTTATTCTCGCTCGTTTTATTTACACGAAACACCGCCGAGTCGAACAACGGACGCTGCCACTATTTAAATTGAACTTATATTTTTAAACCGAGGAGGAGAGAGGGAGAGACTAAAAAGCTTCTCGAGCTACGTCTGCTGAATATTTCCCTTTTAAAGCGTTTCCGTTGTATATCTGATGAAGAATGAGATACAGACACGAGAAACGTCAGAAAACATGGCGCAATGAGAGAAACGAACGGTTCATTGAACTCGACTTCGTGCCTCGCGACGATGCAACTAAAGAAATTATGTTTATTGTCTCCGTCGTGACGTCACTATCTCCACAGCTTTTTCCCATCATCCCCATTCCAGGCTCGCCCTCATCCTCCTCTTTCCCAACGTATTCTTGCTCCTACAAAAGTAGAAGGCCAGACAATCAAGGGTCCTAACGGGTTGGAATGTCTTGGACGATAGCCAAGGTAAACGGCGAACGGGCAAAGGCCACTCCGTAGACATTGGATCGTCGGAAAAAGAAGCACGAAGACGACGATGATGATAATGATGAAAAAGGAGAAGAAAAGGATGAAACAGTGATTATTTTAAAAGCAAAAAAAAATTAGAAAAAAAACTTACTCAGTAATTGGTGAGATTTATTTCCATAATTTGCTCAAGATAGATGAAAGTTTAGCCCTCTCAAAAATCACCCCGACGCTTAACGATAATTTTCAGGGTCGCGGGGGGATAAGAAAGAGAGATGGAGAAAGCGATTCTTGTGACATCAATCTTATGCCTGAACGAGAAAATAAGTTATCAAAGTCAGTGGAGTCATTATCGTCGTCGCCCTCGCTACACCGACAACGAGGGAGAAGAAGCGAAATTATTTCTTCGAGAATTTTGGAGACGGTGGTGGTGGTGGTGGTGGTGCGGGGGGGGGGAGGATGTTAGTGAGGAGCAGAATTCGAGAAAAAGGCAATGTCAGCATGAAAATTTTTAGAAAAAGAAACTTTTTCTACTTCTATAGGATTCGTTAGAACTTTTGAAACTAAATTTCTTAAGAAACTAAATCCACGGAAACTTTAAATTAAGATGTAGTAATTAATAAATTTATTAAATGCAGATTGGAGGAAAAACTGAAAACAATATACTTTGTTTGATCTCCTTTCACAAAACAAATGAATCATTGATTGAACATTTTTTCACATTAATATCCTTTTGGTGTTATGAAATATGATATGTGAAATAGAGAGTATTCACTAGAATAATTCATTGAAATTTTTATAAATATTAAATTCTAATTTATTTTGGCGATATTCTCTATATTGTTCAACTTTATAGCTTGACATTACTACAATGAAAAAGGTACAATAAAAAGATATGCCAATGCTATAGTGATTTCTTCTGTAATTAAAACACAATACAATTGAAGACAACGTAGAAAAATGTATTTCCAACCAAAGGTATAGAATAAATGCCCTATCTGTTTCTTAAATTGTTTTTATAAATTTGGTCTTTAACAAAATTTATTCTTTTCTTACCAACGAACTTAAAAAGTTTATGATGTGTATAGACTATATTATTGAAAACTGTCTATAACGACCATCCACGGGAGCAAGCAAAAGTGGTCGTTAGGTACAGGTTCAATTTAAAAAATTACAAATCAATAACATAATTGACACAGATATGTTTAATTCTTTAAAAAAAAAATCTAAGTTACTTAGTTTACACTTCCTTGTGATTTCAGAACAGCATTTCTTTCCCGTTCACCTGAGAGCTGATGAATGAGTACCCGAAATCTTAAGGGCACCGCATCTGGCAATGGATAAGATTCCACATCTTCATCTTGGTCTTCTGGTCTCTGGTCTGTGTCTTCAGGTTCAGGATCATTATAACTGTAGTGAGCTACCTGATCACAGGCATGAAATTCGTGAATACCCAGCGTAGCAGCAATTCTACAACATCCTCAGTTAATAGAACAGTCTTCGTTTGATGCTCCCAGGCTACGCATTGTGAAGCAGCTTACTATCGTAGATAGTGTCTTCACTTTTGTCAACCATCTGCAAGCAGCCAACACAGATGCCTTGTCATAGCTGAGAAACATTTCCACTTGTACCAAAATTGATCTAAGTAGCAATTTTCTATAGAAAAGCTTTAGCGATTGAATTATGTCCTGATCAAGTGGTTGACTAACACTCGACGTGACTGATTGATTACAGAGAATAATGTACTTATATAATTGGCACTTAGGTTAAGACCTGATTGGTTGCGTATAAGCAATCTAATGCCGTTGACATGTGCGTATAATTATGCAGTGAATTTTAAAATAGTGGCTTCGAACCAGGATTAGCCAACGTGTAAAGCGCCATCTATTGCTAAAATTTCGAAATATTTTTTTTTCTTACGCCATACCATTTCCCCCTTCTTCGCGTATATTTAGGTCAAATTTCAGGTCATTCTGACCAGTGGTTCTTGTTTTTACAGCTTTTTGAAAGTTGAACTTTAATTATAATCACCCTGAAATTCGTTACTGAATTCAGTATTTCCGTCTGTCTGCACTCTTTTTTTTTTTTTTTTTAAGGTGCGGAACACATGATATATGAAACGGTGTCTTTCTTTCATCGCTGATTATAAATATCGTATCCAAATTTCTATGGGACCAATAGTTCCTGAGATATCAGCTAAAATTGAATTTCCAAAATATGCAATATTTCGAAAATGATCAGTTATAGCAAAGTAGAACCAAAGAGATTAATAGTATACTGGTACATCAAATGAATTACCAAAACACATTGGTACCAGTAATTAATAGCACACACACATTGGTACCAGTGATCAATATCCGACAGATGCTATCAAACAATAATAAACTCTCGATAATCGATATTCCCGTATGTCAATATAGGACAGCCGATACCGACGTGACCTACAAAAATCACTCACTTAAATGCATGAAATTGAAAAAAAAGAAATAAAATTGGACCAATCGTTAAGGAGTTATAACATATCAACCGGATGATATGAACTGCGGTATTCACTGTGGCGTTTAAACTTAACAATGCAATTTATCAACTCAACAAATGAGAGTCAAATTTCAACAATGGTATGAAACAGGATATCTCATTGACAAATTTTGCTTTGTAGTTTTGCTACTTAAATTAACTGACTTTAGAAATTTTTTTAAATTTATATAAAACATACATAAATATTCTGTTTTTACGGTTTCGCACATTATTCTCTCGCAGCCACTTATAAATCCTCACAATCTTATACACAAATACAAAATCTGACACATACTGTCGAACGCATATACCCATTCATATTTTTACATTTAAATTCTTCATAAACTTTTTAAGTTCGTTTTGGTAATGATAACTTGCACATTCTCAACTGTTTTATGATTAAGAAATTATCCCAGCCATTAAAACATTTGTTATCTAAAGATTCATTATAACAAATGTTTCCTTACATTTTTCTCATTGGTTTTTTTATCGCATTCATTTGCATTAACTTAACCGCAACATAAGTGCATTAAAATCCGTAATTTGTAACAGCCTTAAAATAAATTTATATGAAGAGATTTTTTTATAACCGATTCAATACAAAGAACAGGTTTTTTAATGACATTTCGCTAATTAGCTGTGAAATCTACGAAAACTAGACAGAAAGGGTAGGGCTCATTCACGATCTTGTGTCTGCCTGTCGTCTCCTTAATGGAAACCCTACTATCCGTAGCAGAGGTTGTACTCTTCTCAGGTGTAAAAAGAAAGAAATAAAGAACGAGAGAAAGAGGTAGACTCATTGAAGTCGACTCTCTGAATTATAGTCGCACCCTAATGAATGAGAGACCGAGTTGAATAATTCAGGAGTCCTGCCACTGAGTGATCCGATGCTTTAAATAGTCTTCCGATTGCCAATTTTCACTCGACTCCTGATTTAATTAAACACTAAACCTTTCGAACCAAACCCTTTAGCTATTAATCAAAAGACTGCCGAATTGAAGACGTGACAGCGATATAAATTTTATCAATGCATGTCAGTTTTAGAAGTATTAAATTTGTAAGAGTCAAATAAAATAAAATTCCTCCCCTCCGCCATTGATAGCCAAACAATAAACATTCTTTTCAAGCAAAAATGTCTCTTCTATACAAAGTAACAACTCAGAACTAATTGTCATGAATGAGTGAGAGAATATGAATGAAATTTTCGTTGTCTATTTCTATCGTTAATGGTGACTTTTTCTTAAACCCTACGACCCTTAAGCTGATGTGCTGTTGAATCCGCTGATCGACCCCTTTTTTAAAGAGGATAGGCAACGGTGAACAATGGCTGTTCTCTCATCAATCGCGCGAAAGAAAACTGAAAATAAATATTGTTCATAAAAATTATATTGTACATTAAATGGATACTTTAATATAAATCTGGATTATGAATCATTCTTACGGATTTTAAAGGGGAAGCCCAGCCTTAATGAAAATACTGTTAGATATCATTAAATTATGTTGCTAATTCACGATTGACGAAATTTTCTTCCAAATTTTCTGTCGTAATTAAAAAATACAAAACATCACGCGCTATATTGCTCGCGGAGGTAATTTGCGATATAGTTGATGACCTTTATATGGTTGCGATAGGATAGTTAGGAGAGAAGCAGCACTATATTCAGACCGGGATCCATAGGAATGGCTGCAGCGCATGAACAGCATTCTGATCCTGCTACAGCTAATACGAAGGAATTTCATTTTATATTTTCTTCACTGTTTACGTTTTCTTCATCAGGAGGAGGGCTATGGGAATCGCATTCAAATATGTAGGGCTGTATCAAACTTTCTTCTCCATCGTTAACTTTTTATACACCTTTTCACCAGTACAGCTGCAATACGAAAAACACGCTTTTGGTATTATAATCATCCCGTTTCGCGATACCGTTTCGCGAGTCATCAACTCACATCACCACGCCTCCATCTCTCCATCATTGTTGCCAATTTGGCATTATTTTTAATGCGCTTGTACTTGTTTTCATTGTTTTGTGCATTGTTTAATTTTTATTAATAATGTCCAACAAAGGACAGGCGCATAAAAAAAAAATGCCAAATTGGCAACACTGCTCTCGATGCGCGTATCAAAGAGGGCCTAAAACCATTAATTTGAACAGCTGAGGTTAGCGTACAATAAAACCCTCACTGAACATCTTATGATTTATTCTCTGATAACTATAACTTATAATGAAATACTGAGCGATCTTACGACGATTATCCAGATAGTAGTTCCAACGAAACATTAAGGTGCTTGCTGATATTTGAAGAACATATATAACTTTTCTACGTAGTTTCTACCATTGTTGAGGTAATTATCATAGCATTACACCGAGTGTTATATCCCTTTGTCATAGAAAAGGTGCTGCATGTCATCTTTATGGAACCGCTGTCCTCCAGGCACGGAATATAGATGTTTGAGCAGATTGAAGTTACTTGGTACAAGGTCTGGACCGTAGGGGGGAGATCGAATTGTTACCAGTGGAAAGCCTTCATTAAGACGCCGCACCCAACTCCGTACTATTGAACCACGCATCGCTTGATTGCCATAAACCTCACAAATTTTACGGAGGATTTCAGCCTGTACAATGTTCTTCGTGTCCAAAAAACGAATTAAGGAACGAATTTCAAACTTGACGATTGTCTTGATTATCTGTCTTCGTTAACATTCGCCACGAAGGAGATGAACGGCACGGAACTTAGAAACTGGTAACAAATCATCATACTCTGCACGAATACTCACAATAAGACGGCAGCGCTACAGCGGCAATATCCAAAAGCGGAACTTACTTTCTGGATAGTCTACGCACATAAGAGACTTTCACATCCGCGGAATTTGGTGTTTATGGTGGGGGATGGAAACAATCCCTTGGTTATAGGGAACGAGAAACGACGACTGTATTGGAGAGTCTAATAAGAAGGATTTTCAGAAGATGTTATGGCATCGGCCTCGGTGGCTCAGCAGGTTGCGTGATCGCCTCTGATGCCCGAGTACGCGGGTTCGATCCCGGCCGAGGACGACGAGGATTTTTCAGGGGTAAATCCTGAGATCACGCACTTCCTTCGGAAGGGAAGTAAAGCCGTTGGTCCCGTGTAGTCGTTTGCCGGCTGCACGTTAAAGAACCCTTG
>JAHWFO010004190.1:191316-257398 GCA_023313115.1 Rhysida immarginata
CCTGGCGTAGTCGTTTTTAGGGATAGCCTTCAGTTGGGTCGTAACCTTATGTTGGATGTCTGGCCACTTCAGGGGGCGTCTTCCACGGTGTTCCGGCCTCCTCGGAACCGTTTAAACCACTTAAAAACACACTTCAAAGTGATTCCACTTTCTTTGTAAACTGTTATCAGCATTTCATGAGTCTCTTTCGTTCGCTGATACATTTTGGGTTTCGACCACGCGCACTACACCTTCACTCTTCAATGTCCTGTTTAAACACTATAAACACATTCGCAGCGCTGATTCTCTCAAATTTGTTTAAACATGTTTTGACCTGTCTGGGGCAGGATACGACGGTAGCGCACTCTTACGACCGTTAGCAATATGAGGTCATTCACCGAACTTAATTGTCAGAGGTTGTATAATCATTTCTGCAATGAGATTGTATATAAAATAAAAGCTTAATAAATGCCTGAAAGAAGAACTTATCTATGCGTCCTTTGTTAAAATAAATATACACTTATATATGATCCAGTTCATAATTTTCAAAAGCTTCAGTTTAATTTATTTAAAAAGCTTCAGTATTCTCCTAAATTTTATTAGCCAGTAATAAAATTAATAAACTGGCTTTTATATTATAGAAAATGATATTGATGGAATGAAATTAAAATCGATCAGTTAATTGTACGAGTCTTAATGAAATTTCGGCGAGATCAGGTTGTTTGAATAAATATTTAATTAATGTTTATGATACTCAGAATATTTGCTATCAAAACTGAATGTTTGGATAGCAATTCATTGACTAGAAATGGAATATGGAAGCGATTAATGTTTGTTTATTATTTAATAAAGAATTACTCCATAATAGCCAATAAGCGATTCTCCATTTATCAAATTGTGACTACAAATTCTACAAAAATAATATCAAAGATTGGAATGTATATTACTTAGTGAATTTAGATATTTCCGCATTTAAATTAAAGATGGGTAAACAGCAATTTCTCATTATTAAATATGAATCTGAAGCACTCACAAAAATTAAAAAGTTTGCTTTCGCTCAAAGATTATCATTAGAGCTAATATTTCGTATTGTATTTAATTATCATAATCAAAATGCACCTAGCTTATTCAATGACGACACTTAATTGCACATGTTTATTCTTTAATGAAAATTTTCACGGTTGGCATTTCTCACCATTTATTATTGTTGTTGTTATTATCTTAATCGTAATTTATCATGTTCTTAGGGCGTCATTTATTGTTAATATCTCCGTCAATTCTTGTAATTTTATTTTACGACTCTCTTTCCAGGCAATTGCATGATGCAGAAGAAGGAGGAGGAGCAGGAGGGAAGAACATGAATAAGTCGCTGATGGAAATATGCAACTATTATCAAATTACATCACGATGGCATTTGGGGCGATTACCGAGGGCTAAGAAAGTCGTTTCCATCCACTTTACTTCTCCGCCTTCACATCTCCACAACTGGAGTGACATTTCACTCAGACAAGGATGACTGATAACTACAGCGAAAATAAAATATTAAAAAAAGAGACCATTGACGAAAAGAAAAAAAAAATTACTTACGCAGAACTCCTGTAATACGATTTCTCTTCGTAATTCAATATCAAGTAAAAAAAAAAATAACATGGGCACGTCTCCCTCTAGTTTGCTCTTGAAAATTCATTTTCATTACTCAAGACTTACGACATTTATTTGTTTTACGAGAAATGGAATTTAAGTAACTGAAAAAAAAAGTCAAGCACAACCCTTCCTCCACATCTATTCTCTCTCTCTCTCCCATTCTCTCTCTCTCCCTCTCTCTCTCTCTCTGACTTGGCAGAGTTCCCTTACTGAATTCCTGGACTTTACGAAAGTAATTTCAAAAAACTCATTTTTAAAAAAATAATGAGACTAAACAGTAGAAAAATGAAAGAGGAAATATATCTGAGGATTTAATTCAGTTTGATATATTACAAAACTCCATAAAATTGAAAATAAAATTGGGTGGAATCCAGTCTCTCCGTGTGTCTATATAGGATTCTATTGAGAAGAGAAATTGTGAAATGTAAAAAAAAATACAAAAATATCTTTTATACAATTACAAAAGAACTGGACAAACAAAGTTAGAAAGAAAGAAATTAGGAAATTTCAGAGTAAAGTTTCGAAAATTTTGGATTTCGTCTCTCCAACTTAGGAGACAGAATAAATTAGAATGAATACATTATAAAAGTTGTAGTAAAAATTTTAATTAGTTTTACGAGTACTTTTAGTATAAATTTCTTTTAATACACCGGATGATCCAAATAAACAGGAATTTCTAAAATGCAATAATTCGCATGTACAGAAAAAAAAAGGAATTTCTGGTTCAAAACATTACAAACTTTCCCTCTAATGGATTAGTAACCGAATTTGGAAAATGGCATAATTTCGTTTATCGACCGCAACTGGCAAAACCACATACATTCAATATTGATCATGATTGGTATTGTTGATTTTGTAGACTCTAAGAAATTAACCCCCCCCCCCCCCAATGAGGGTATAGAAAAGTATTTTTCCCCCAAAGGGAAGCGTTGAGTTCGTCTATTTTTTTCCTTTTTTTTATCCGCACTTTTTAATTATTTTCTCGAACGTAGTATTTATAAAATATAAAAGACCTGTATCTACCTTCTTTTCTAGTCATTTCCGATTGAATGACATATATAGCACGCCATATAGTTGCCATTTGAAGAAGTAATTCCTAAAGAACACGTAACTCCTACCTCCATAACTCTGACTCCACTGAGACAATTTGGCGCAAAATTCATAGGAATTACATTCCTGTCTAAAGGAATTTGCATACCGAATTTCACTTCTTTACCACGTAGACCAACTGGTCCCTTCTAACTCCCACCCCCCGTAAATCCGACTTCAATAGGCCAACTAAAACCAATTAAATAGTGAAGGAGGCCTATGCTTAGCTACGTTCCAAATATCAACCTACTACATCAAAAAATGTAAAAAAACATGAACGGGGCATACAGATGGACAGACGGGCATTGTAAAGCGATAAACGGGCTCAATTCTTCTACTACTTAATACAGTATTGTTGTAAACGATAAACTTGAATGATAAAAAAAAAGATCAGGCATATAAATTTGTATTATATCAAGTGATGTGAGCAGTTGCTGTCGGCATTAGTCATACCTTTTTAGACACAACCTAACTGCTTTAATAGCCGGTTTTTGTAAGCTTTTTTTCCACGAATACGTTGTTTTATACTTTGGTAGGTACAACATACATGTAATAATTATACGATTCACTATGTTTAAGATTTTAAGAAGTCAAGACTAAGTTGTAAATACTTTAAAGATTCAAGATCTATTTAACAGCTTCTAATGGTAAATTTTAAGCAGAATCTACAAGCAAACTTGCCATAAGGCTTGGTATCTATTCAATAACTGTGAAACTTTCGGAAAATGCAAATAGAGAGGTTTTCTTAATGTTTGCTGCCAAATAGTTTGTTTTTGAAGTTTACTACTATATGCTTTCTGTTGAAATACACATTGATGGTTCAAACTGATATTCTAATAAAAGCGAATATCACATAACAAATAACTCTCCCCCACCATATCACATTTCACATTTTCTTTAGCATTTTCGTTTTTAAATACGCTGACAATTCAGATATATGCTTAAATTCAGTCGATGGCATGTGCAAACTGTCATCATCAGAAATTTTACTTCGAAGAACTAATGACATTGCTCTTTCACATTTTTAATCCCGTCCGTTAGTACTCCTTTCATAACTTCAGGATAATTTTCTAATATTCTAGGGATTTTAGAGAATTATCCTTTTTGCTTTGATAAAGGATAGTCTCTATCCGAAACGTCAGCTTTTTATTTTGATTTTGATTTTATCTATTATTTTTTAATTATTTTTGATTATTATTATTTTTGTTTATTATATCTTATTTTTTATTCATTTTGTATTTTTAATTAATAATTATTATTTATTCTATTCCAGGGTTCTTGTGTCTCGTCCTTCTCTAAATATATATCCGAATTAATTTTGACTAATTTTGGATATGAAAATAGTATCAGCAATTACAGAAACACGTCTATAGCTGCCGCCACATAAGTTGAACGATCTTTTTGACATGCGCAGTAAGTCTTCTCATCAATTTGCTTTGTCTGGGTTTTACCCATGATGCACTTGTTCTACTATAGTAAAGGCGGAGATATTGTTGAAACGTGGAAAGCCTATTAAAGTCATAATATAAAACAAATTGCCTTCGAATCGACTATTCTGCGTCATTTTTTAATTTATTAATTTATTAATTTCATTCCCCTGAGTGGATGCCCCCTTACCGTGGGTCAGGGGTTTGGGTGCTTCAGGGATTCTATGAGCTATGCTGGTTGTAGCACGGCTACCTTAGGGTCACCCTTACCAGAAAGGTCATGGTTGAGAAGTGAGACGAAGAGTATCCAAACAAACATATCTCATGATGTTGACAAATAAGAGAATTTATACTGCATCGGGTGTGGCGCAGGTTAAAGTCACCCGCGTTCGGGAGTTAGGCAGAGGCTCTCGTTCGAAAAATAGTCGACAGTCTCCCGGCTGTAATCTCGGAGCAATGCCTCCGAGAAGCCCCACCAGTGCACTCGCTATGCGCTTGGGGAAACGGTCGGGGGCAGCGCATGCCTTTACCCAGGAGGAGAAACTGGTAAAGCGACAACGGGATCGGGTGCTGTCAATCGGCACTTGGAACGTATTCTCCATGACAGGAAAGGAATCAGAGTTAGTGGAGGAAGCCAAACGGTATCGACTGGATATCATAGGTATTACCTCTACGAAACGTCCGGGTTCTGGAACTGTGGACTTAGAAGGAGGGTGGAAGCTTTTCTACTCTGGTGTCAACCCTAACATGACTGCCCAGGCGGGAGTGGAGATACTCACAAGTCCCCGGCTGGCAGATTATGTTGCAGATTGGACCCCCTTAGGTGGAAGACTGTGTCTCCTGAGGCTTCAGATAGGGAAACGGTCTCTCTCTCTATTCGTTGCATATGCTCCGAATGCAGTCACAGAGTACCCACTTTTTCTAGATGAAGTTGATGCTGCTCTTAGCAGAAGAGGGAGTGCAGATTCTGTCATCCTGATGGGCGACTTCAATGCACACGTAGGGGCTGATGACCAAACGTGGAGGGGCGTGATTGGGAGGAATGGTGACCCCGATTTAAATGCGAATGGGAGGTGCTTGTTGGATCTCTGTTGCAACAATGGACTTTCCATCACAAACACCTTCTTCCAGCACAGGGATGTCCATAAGTATACCTGGTACAGGGATGCAATGGACCAGAAGTCACTGATTGATTTTGTAATTGTTTCAGCTGACTTATTCCGATCAGTGTTGGATACTCGTGTGAGAAGAGGGGCAGAACTATCAACTGATCACCACCTTGTTGTCTGCACTTTGCGGTTCTCTGAATCCATGCCAACCAAGCGAAATACTAGGTTCAGACAAACTTGGCGCATCAAATGGGAGGCACTGGAGGATAGAGCTGTGAGGAAGACCTTTGCAGATAGCATATCTTCAAGTTTCAAAGAACTACCCAGTGATCGTGGTACTGTTGAAGAGGAGTGGCAGTTGTTTAAAACTGCTGTGATTACTTCGGCTGCTTTGTGCTGTGGTCGTAAGCGGCTGAGTGTGGCGCAGGGCGGTGAGAAAAGGACTGCATGGTGGAACGGTGAAGTCCAAGAAGCTGTCAAGGCAAAGAAGGAAGCTTATTTGCTATGGCTTGCAAATAAGTCAACTTCGAGTCGAGTGCGGTACACTGAGGCGCGAAAAGCAGCAGCAAAGACAGTATCAACAGCTAAAGCCAAGGCCTGGGAGAAGTTCGGGGAGAAATTGGAGGCAGACTATGGTTCAGCAAACAAGGTGTTCTGGCAGACCGTGCGCCGCCTCCGTGGAAAGAAGTCTCTTTCATCACAAACTATTAAGAGTTCAGATGGGAGGCTTCTGAAAACGGAGGAGAGCGTATTGCATAGGTGGAAGGAATACTTTGCATCTCTTCTTAATCCGGTGACAACAACAACTGAGGCATACGAGGTGCACCTTGGAGCGGAGAATAGTCACGGTAGTATCACTGAAACAGAAGTCAGATGGGCAATTAAGTCCCTGAAGACTGGCAAAGCTGCAGGTGATGATGAAATCCGGTCCGAGATGTTAAAGGCCTTAAATCAGGATGGTATCCTGTGGCTGACTCGAGTGTGTCAGGTTGCTTGGATATCTGGACAGGCCCCTAAGCAATGGCAGACAGGAATTGTGATCCCTATCTTCAAAAAGGGAGATCAGAGAGATTGCAACAACTATCGAGGCATCTCTTTGCTCAGCATTCCTGGGAAAGTGTACGCTAAGTGTCTGGAGAAGAGAAGTCGGGAAATAGTCGACTCCAAACTGTCGGGGGAGCAGTGTGGTTTCCGACCTGGCCGAAGCACGACGGATCACATCTTTGCTCTAAGGCAAATCTTTGAGAAATCCTGGGAGTATGCAAAAGAGGTCTACACTTGCTTTGTGGACCTCGAAAAAGCATATGACAGGGTTCCTCGGGAGAAGCTCTGGCAAGTGTTGCAAGAGTATGGAGTGGATGGGCAATTACTGGTTGCTATCATGTCTCTGTACGAAAGCTCTGAGATGTGTGTCCGGATAAATGGCATTAAGTCAAGACCGTTCACCGTGGGTGTTGGACTCCGCCAAGGGTGCGTACTGTCGCCCATCTTGTTCATTATCTTTATGGACTGGATAGACAGGGGCAGCCGAGGCGATGAGCGTGTTTGTGTGGGCGACTGCCTGGTGGAGAGGTTGCTCTTTGCGGACGACCTTGTCCTGCTTGGGTCTTCTCGCGCGAACCTTCAGCATGCACTAGACCGGTTTGCAGCCAAATGTGAAGAAGCTGGGATGAAGATCAGTGTGGCTAAAACCGAAGTTCTGGTTCTTTCAAGACAGCCTGCTCAGTGCGCTCTCCATGTTAGGGGAGCCTCATTGAGACAGGTGGAGAAGTTCAAGTATCTCGGGATTGCATTCACGAGTGATGGACGGCAGGAGAAAGAATGGGATGCTCGGATCGGTGCAGCAAGCTGTGTCAGACGTGAACTGTGGCGATCCGTGGTAACGAAACGCGAGCTGAGTAACAAAGCTAAGCTCTCCGTCTTCAAATCCATCTTTGTCCCCATTCTCACCTATGGTCATGAGGCTTGGGTAATGACCGAAAGAGTGCGATCGCGGGTACAAGCGGCCGAAATGAGATTCCTGAGAGGTGTGGCAGGTGTTACCCTACTAGATAGAGTGTACAGCAGCACAATAAGGGAATCTTTAGGTGTTGAGCCGCTACTTCTCCGCATTGAGAGATCTCAGTTGTGCTGGTATGGCCACGTGATACGGATGCCGCAAACTAGTCTTCCTAGGCAGTTGTTATTTTCCAAGCCGGTGGGTAAGAGACCAAGGGGTCGGCCTAGAACCAGGTGGCTAGACTACATGGAGAATCTGGGTTCGAGTCGCCTGGATATTACCAGGGAGGACATGCGCCTGATGGCGGAAGATCGCGATCGCTGGAGATCCTCCATAGGGCTGCTGCCCCCGCGACCCTAACGGATAAGCGGGTTTGAAAAGTAAGTAAGTAAGTAAGTAAATTTCATTTATTAATTTCATTTATCTATTTAAAAAAAAAAGGAAATGGAAACTAAATATAAATACGAAAACAATGTTTCGAAAACGAAAGCGGATGCTTTCATGGAATAACTAAGCGATTTATTTCCCGTTAACGTCTATTGGCTGGCGTTAGAAATGACGTCTTCCTGTCGTTCAACTTACGTGGCAGCTGCTATAGTCATAACGTTTCAATTCTTAACGAGCAATAATGTGTATGTGATTGTTCAGATCTTCAATTATTTAAATTATATTTAAAGGTATATATTGTATCAGTTCTCAAATAACTCTTTAGAAATTTATTTATAAATTCGTTTAGATTCTAACAAGTTTCCTTAAATCACTCATGTGGATCATAAAAATAAGCTGATCATAATAAAAAAGCAACACTAAATACAATCTGTTTAATCTGCTGTTTAAAGATGACCTTTCCATATTGCAACGCTCAAGCATAATGTCTCCTTGAAGTGGCTCTATTGCGCTATGTATCAACCGCTTTTACATGCAAACTCTCCACATGCTAAGATTTAAAATTTTATCACCATGTTCAGACTACCTTAATTGTAAAACCTGAATGTTTGCGTACCTCATAATTGTATTTTGGAGACAATTATTTATAAATCACTAGATCGTTCTTTATTTGCATGAACAACTTATCAACTTTAAAATTGATTGTAACTATTTACAACAAACAAAATTATCCACATGCAGTTATTGACTTTGCTTCAGTTTAAGCTTAATCAAGTATTTTGTTTGATTGTAACCATGTCTTGTTAGTTTCTTAGTTCAGCAAGAAAACTATAACTAAATGGAAACAACAAACTGCTCTAAGATTGGACTATAAACTGCTTTCAGTGTTCTTCCCTAACAAAGCAATTTGATTTATTTTATGCATCAATAATGACTTATGAGTGTTTATGTTGTGTATAAGGATCAGTTTTATTGTATAGTTGTTGTTTTTAAAGGACCATATTTTCTCTGTTTTTATCAAGAACAATATTTTTTTGTTATTTCGTTCTAGATTTAGGTTAGTCATGACTTGTTGCTTTATATGGAAAATTTTTTAGATATATTAAAATGATCAAATACGTCTGTATCAAATACGAAACAACAATTTTGAAAACAGGCAACACATTATAAGCTAGTAACGCACTATTTATTTTTTTTTCATTTGTCTGAAATAATTTAAACAAAATGAATAATGGTCTTCCCGTAGTTTATAAAATATTTGCAAGTTCAAAGTAATAATGAAAAGTCTTTGCTTTATGTTTGCTATGTTGCAAATTAGAAATTTAAAAATATTTTTAAATATTTCTTCTTATATTTCTTATAATTTTGTTACATAGTAAAAGACTAATTAAAAATTTTCCTTTCGCTAAGTAAGAAGTCTTGAAAAAAGTTTTTCGATATACTGTTCTTCGTCGTACACTCTTTGTCTTTCATCTTTGTCTATTCTCTCGGAGCAAAATTTCTTTTATAAAAACGGGGCTTTGCCCTCCAGCGAGAAAGAGAATTTTTTTTAGTTCCTTTCATAAAAGCTTTTAACTTCGTTTTTTTTTAATCCCCCTTTTTTTCAGAGCCAAGGAGTCTTTTTCTTCTCCACCCCTTTATGCTCATTTTCGGAGACAGAACCTAAAGGACTCCGAAAAGATTGCTAAAAGAAAGGGAGAGAAAACTCTAAATGACAAATTGCTGGACAGAAAATAGAACTGAGAAGGCATAAAACAAAACGATCTTTAATTAGTTTTGTATTAAAAGGGAAGTCGAACGGGGCTTAAAATATTATTTACGGCTTTGTCGTATGAACGGAGAAATTAAAAACCTGTATGATTGATGAGTTTCAACCCAGAAACATTCCCCCTCCCACTTCCTTTACATATTTATTTACTCGTGCGAAAAACCATTTATGGCTCTGAAAACACAAATTATGAGTCTATTCCCTTTTATTGCCGTGTCGCCATCTTCGTATCAATTATATTCTCATTTTCCCAAGGTTTTCAGTTACAGTAGTAATAAACAGAATACTTTATTTTCTTAGATTAAATAATACGCGAAATTAATTTTGAAGGCGTCGTTTATAGTGTTTTAATAAACAAATTTATTTTATGCAGCTGCATTTATACATTTTGCTCGCTGAATCTATTAACCTTAAATTGGAATATTAAAATCACAAGGAAGACGGCTCAGAATTTGGCTGCAGAAGGTAACGTAGCGAATGGGTTTTTAAAGGATCATTTCTTGCTTCTCATTTACGCTGTTTTAGAGGCTTAAAACTGCTACTTTAAAATAAATAAAAAAAACAAAAAACAAAAAAAAAACAAAACAAAGAAAACTGAAAATAAAATGCCCTTTTATTCACCAAGCTCTCTTTACGCGTGCCTGATCTCTAATCTTTCCATCTGCGTTAAACTGAACGAGTTTCATGAAAAATGATTTTCATCCGCATTTACCTTCAAATTTAAACCTGATGAAACCTAAAACAGCAAATTTCACTAGAATCTGAATATAAAGTTTTATATAACGCAGACGGATAGTTACGAGGATTATTGAATTGAAAGACGTTTAGAGACAGGGAAACAATTTTTATTCAAAAATTTAAAAGAAATCTCCATGAACATTAAAGCATGAGTCGCATTGGTGCATTAATCTATGGATTACCATCTGTTAAAATTCTTGCGATTGTAGGCGGAATCATTGCATAACAGCAAGCTGCCGTCCTTTTAGTGATTTCAGAAAATTCCCTTATGTTAATCCACCTATAGGCGCGTAAAGCAATTATCTCACCTTTTCATTTGATGCTGCAATATGACCATGTCCCGAACGGGACAAATCTTTAGTGGATTCCCTTCCTTGTCGAAATTTCTTGCACCATTCTACACATCCGTGTAAGTATAACTATGTTTCGCCGTATAGGGGGAGAGTGGGGTCGGTTCGGACAAATCGATTTTTTCAGTCGAAACTATTCGCACGCTGCCTAAAAAATTATCCCTAGAGTGCGATACTATAGAGATTATGAAAATCTATTCGCCAGAACGATCACAACAAAGGTAAGTAAATAAGAAATAACATTTGTTTTCGGGAGTGTGAAAAAATTTTTTGAGGTAGGTTTGTTCGTGAATTTGTAGAAGGTTATACGAGAAATGTTAACAGTTAGACATTTATTCCTGAGAGACAGTAGGCTGCTATACTTAAACATGTTGCAGTTTCATTTTGGCCATGTGCGTCGTTAGGCTTTAACAAAGTTTTATTTGATTTCTGGCGTGATGGGGTTGAATCGACACAACAAAGAGGGTTGGTTCGGACGCGTTTGGTTAGAACTTACAAAATGAAAAGAGGGGAAGATATGAAGCGAGCACCAGAAGATACAGAAAATGAAAAAAAGAGTATAAAATACGATATACACATTCACTATTTGGTTCATGATTAACCCACAGGGAGAAAAAATTTGATTTTCGTCCGAACCAACCCCACTCTCCCCTACAGCCTTTATTCTCGTAAAAATTTCCATTGGCTGATGCTCTTTTGCAACCAAAAATTTAAGAACAGGACGCAGATTATCCATGGACAAATTGCCTATCATGAACACCTTCTTCCAACTTAATCACAATCTTAGAAAGAAGCAAACAGATAATACGTGTGACTGACGTCTCACTAGTACTTAAACGATGCATATAAACAAGTGTGTTCCGTTCTCTAGACGATACCTGCGCATTTCAAACGTTTTTCGTATTGAATAATCCTCGTATAATGTAAACAAAATCGACATAATCTTATCAAAAACTCGCTTTTTCTGATTTTATCGTATAAATGGTAGAATATTTTGGTATTAATGGTTTAGTTGCATGCTAAAATAGCTCAAAGAGGATTTAGGTCTATTCGTATATGCTTTGTTTATGAAAAATATTGTAAAGTGTGTCCCAAAATGAACTGACATTTTGAATTTGCCTCAAGAAAATGGTCATTCTTGTCTCTCACGCACTTCGTCCCCTCTCTTCCTCGGGGAATGAGCTTCAAGAAGTTTATGTCGTTCTTGTCAAGGCCATGACTAAATGCCGAGTAAAAAAATCTGGCATGGTCACCACCCGACTTTCTTATACATAAATGACCTGGTCCAAATTCAGATAAAAATTAAACAACTGTCTAAAAAATCTATTTCCGTTAGAAATTTTAAAAAAGTTTGTGAATAAAAGTTACTTCAAATTAGCTTCTAAACACTTTGGTATAGATTCCAAATTTGCGAAAAACTGGATTTCACCATCTTATTTCACCTAAACCATCTTATTTCGCAAAAAACTGGATTTTGACATGAGTAAAACTGGTACTTCCGTTTGGAATTTTGAAAAATTTTCTTAACAAAGGTTGTTTAAAATTAGCTTCTAAACACTTTTGTATACTTTACAAATTTTCCTATACCATCTCATTCGCCTGAATCAGCCAAAAACTGGATTTTGACAAGAGTAAAACTGGTACTTCCGGTTGGAATTTTGAAAAATTTTCTTAACAAAAGTTGTTTATAATTGAAATTGGAACACTTTTTACCCCATACACAATTTTCATAAACGCAATGTTTAACGCAATATTTCAAAATTTATATTTTGGCGCTGGAGTAAACTGATACTTCCTGTTCACCGATTCCATTGGAAAATTAAACAGACCTCCAGAGGAAGATTATTATCTTAAGTTTAAAGTTTGGTCTCAACAGCTTTAGCCGTTTGGATGCTATCGTGGACACACACAGACTGACACACACACAGACATTTTCCAGAAATCACTTTTTCGTAATCTAGGGACCCTAAAACGTGAAGATCAGTGAAAATCTGGAGGTCGAAATTTTTCGTGATTACAATACTTCCTTATATAAGAAAGTAAAAAATGTCGAGTGGGACAGACTGCGCAAGTTGCTTCTCAAAGCCTCACTAAGTTCCATCTATCACTTTCCTTCTCTACACTAATGTAGAAAAGACCTGTATAAGATAAGTCATCACAGGCTAACCAAACGAACTAATGGTTGTATTGGGATATGTAACTTTTAAACAGAACAGAAACGCTCAACCGTTATTTATAAAAACAGCATGTATATATCATATCATACAACTTGAAACCTTGCTGAACACAATGGCACATGCTTACGGCCTCCAATGAGTCAATGTCTCCTAATCCGAGGTCGAAGAGGGATACGGCGATTTTTTTTTTCTGGGCCACTGATTTGTTGATGGCGTGTCAACAATGGTAAATGTCTTCAGCATAACACTAAGAAACATCTAAAATACAGCAATGGAGGCATCCAGCAAGTCTCTTTTATATTATTTTTACATGAAAAATACAGTTTCTCCGAATGGTAAAAAAATTCCTGACTATAATGTACATACAAGGATCCTTAAACATTAAGAGAATATTACATAATCTTACGTCGCGCTTTGAGAAATTAATTTCGTATTTCTTGAGAGTAATCGATATTTTAAAAGTACAGTATATATAGTGTACAAAGCATATAAAATAAAAGCTAAATATTCTATATTCCTATATTGAAATAGTTTAAATTTATTATAGAAAACGTATAAATATTTTTACTAGCATTTATTCAGAAGCTCGATTCTAAAGCACAACGCCTCAAGGCTTTTTATTGCCTTTATATTCAGAAATAAAAAAGTGCATAAATGGGGTACTGAAAAGAAGTCATTAAGAAAAGACGAGTGAAGTGGCTTTTAATCTTGAGAGGGAACTTGTCTTAATTTTCTTCTTCTTAATTCTCTTAAATGCTGAAGAGAATTGATCTATTTACACTTATTGGAGAAAGTGCAAATAAAAGGAAAAATGTAATTTAACCTCTTAAGCAGTAACCGGTTATTGCGGCACATCTCAAAGCATCCCTTTATTATGTAAGCTTGAAAAAAATTTCTCCATATTTTTTCTCTATTTAAATTTTTTTTAATGTAATGCTCTGTAGGTTAGTAGTTCTCAGAGTCAATCGTTTTAACTTTTATTAAACCGGATCTAAATTTACAAAATTGGCTTTTGTCCAAAAGAAATACCGGACTATCTGGAGCAAACAAAAAAACAAAATAAAAACAGAAGTAAAATTTTGTCATCATGAATTGACTAAAATATATAATTGGCAATTCAAAATTTTGCTTATAAAATGTTACCGACATTATAGCCGACACGTGCAATAATTTTTAGGAACAGTTTTGCTGTTTCCAAACGAATTTTACTGCTTTTTTATTAAATGAGTTTGTTGCTGAAGTTTATGTTGTAAGGAATATATCCACAGAATTTTTTGGGAAATTTTTTTGATAATATTGCATGTGGCGGCTTAAGAAAAAATAAATTTTATCGATATTGGCGCCTATTATTAGAATTTATGTTGTCCAAGTCGTCATATCAAGGCTAGTGTCACGGTTGAAAAAGTTTTAAAGTTGGGGTTCCATATTATGAGGACTGGCAAAAGTGTAGCTACTGAAGGGAGCTACTTTGAAAGAATGTAGCGTAATTTTTTGTATAAATTATTTTTTGTAAAGTAAAGTATTATGGGAACTTTATTAAGTTAACTCGTTAGTGTTAACCAAGAAGCATAGATTGTGATGGTTATATTCGATTAGTTTGTTATGATCATTGAGGAATTTGTGGAATACAATCTTTACTTGGATCTTTCGATATTGTTCATGGGTAATAAAATTACATATCGAAATATAAGGCCTGTATAAAAAAAGACCGGATTTTTGATATCCTAACTTTATTAACTGAATTACAACATTATACATGGTTGTCTCCTTCAAAGCAGTCCCCTTGCTTGCAATGCACCGCTCCCATCGTTTCTGAAGCTGTTGGAATGCTCCCTGGAATTCGTTTTTTGGGTTAGCGAGTAGCTGACTCTTCAATTCTGTTTAATCTTATCTACATTTTGAAAACAATGTTCTTTTAAGATAAAGAGGAAAAACTCTACTGAGGCCAACTCTGGAGAGTACAGAGGGTGGGAAAGAACGGCCATCTCTTTAGAAGCCAAAAATTGGCCAAGAAACAAATCCAGCTCTCGTGTGTTTAAAACAACTATTTACTTAGTGTTTTCACAATGTCCGTCTATCTGTCCATCCGTCAGTCCGTCCCTTCATAATTTACGCATTTATTGAGGTAGAAAGTTGAAATTCGGAAGTAGCTTACCATGGCATGGGCACCTTCACTATTTAGTTTGGTTTTGATTGGCGCACTGGAGTCAGAGTTTCGGGGGCGGAAATTGTAGGGGACCAAAAGGTCTACGCGTATTTATGCATATGCAGGAGTGAAATTCGGTATGCAGATTCCTCTAAACAAGATCAATATTACTATGAAGTTTGGGCCAAATTGTTCCAATAGGGTCGGAGTTGTGGGGTGGCAGTCACATGGTCTTTAGAACTAGGGAAACTTATGGCATGTGATTTATCATTTGAACGGAAATGATGAGAAACGAAAGAAGATAGAGCTCTTTTACATTTTCTAAATACTACGTTCGAGAAAATCAATTTTTCGATTTAAAAGATGGGGGGGGGGGGATAAAAATGCAGATAAAAGTATAAAAATAGATGACCTCAGCGCTTCCGCTACTTTCCTATACCTTCTTCCGGAAGATTAATTTCTTGTTTTCCTGCGATATACCTGTATGTAATGAAAAAATGAAAGGGGAATCGGGTTGCGTAATTGTTCTCCAATGTCAAATGTTAAAATTCTGAACATTCAACTTCAAGCAGGAAATTCGCTGAGTCTTTTTGGTTATAATGTGTGTCAATCGCGAGCGTATTAAGCTTTTGATAATATCAAGTATTGACTCCCGCTCTACTCCCAGTCACACTTCCTAAGATGTTTGCCATATGCCACCAGAAAGATTAGAATCTGCAGTGACTTCAATGAGTAACCATGTCAGAATAGGTGAGAAGAGAAAGGTTATCGAAAGAATCAACCCGTTTAGGCTGCGCATCTGCAAAGCGAAATTAAACACTTCCGAATGAACATCACAAGTATCAAAGAGAATCTACCAGGAGCAACATTCCTTTCTTTTTTCGACAGCCTGTTTCTGCAATTCGCAATTGTTATTGCTTATTTGGCCGTTTTCTTTCATTGCCAGACTATTAACCTCTTTTGTATAGGTGTTGATTTTCGTCCGATTCATGTAAAATTCCAGTAACATTTTGGCTATGTAGAAACAATGAATTCTGCCTTTTAATAAAGTCAATATTCATTTCTGTATAGCAGTTGAGAATCGATCATCACCCTTCCAGCTGGTGGGGGCCGTGTTATGATTTCGGGCATGTTTTACTGGCATGATTTGGGCCCTTTAATTCGTGTGGAACAACGTTTGAATAGCATAACATACCTAAGTATCACTACTCATTAAGTTCATCCTATCATTAGATTTTTTCCATTTCAACTTTCCTTGGATCTGTTATTCTATTTAATGCACAAGTAGATATCGAAGATATATCTTCTACAATATAGAAGGATATAAAAAGTTTTTATGTAAGAACGTGAGTCAGTTGACATAAAAATGTACGTTGCTATGTATTTTTGTCCTGAATTAAAAAAAATAATCGAATTTCCAATAAATTTTTTAACCCATATATCAAAAGAATTGTTGCAGCATTAGGAATTCTTGGAATGGTGCATGCAGAGTACAACACCATAAACATATATAAAATTAAGGACAAGACGACATCATGTATTGAAAATAATACGCAGAAGTGTGCACACTTCTGGTCAAATCTTATCAACTCTTTAACAGACGCTATACAAAATTCCTTCGAAGCATGTTTAGGAAGTGATAAGATCTAACGCAAGTCTGATCAACTTCACGTCCTCTTTTCGATGGCCACATGTGCATCGTTAGATGTTCGATGACCATCTTTTGTAATCCTTTACTATAAAATAGTTTCCGATGCTAGACTACAATTCCTATATTATACAATTCCAAAATTTTATTGTAAGAATTTAGATTTTTTCTTGCAACCGTATACAATCCCGTCCAAAGCAAGACATAACCTCACATAATTCCCGGAGCTTAATTAGCTATTCAATGTACCCCAGGCAATGAATGCTTTCAAATACACTACATACCTGTCCCAATGGTTCAACGGACGTTGTGAGACATTCTGCACACCAATGACTATATCAAGATGTCCTTCATAGTCGCTTTCTAAAGGATTCGGTCATCTTAAGCGCTGCTTCTTAAGCCTCTTCAGGCCATTGACCAATTGGATATCACCTGACCCTGCCTGTTCCCCGTTTGCCTGCATATGACCCCGCGGGAGCTGTCAACCACTGTCTTTTTTCTTCCATGGAATCGGTTACACTCATTACTAAACGGCAGCCACGATGAAAGTATGATCCAACGGCGAAATTGATGTCTTACATGCATAATTGCAAGCATAACAGCTCCGTGGCAAGCATGTTCATCATTTTGAGCGCATCCCGTGCTTATAGCCAATGACTGTCTTTTCGATGGCTCTAAATAAATGACCAGTGCCATCCAAAGGCTATCTTCTCTGACAAGATGCAAATGAGGGTCTTTGCAAATCTTACATTCACTGATGTCCCCTCCTTAGTATTTGGAAATGGATAGCGCAAAATTTTTTTTGAAATGTATCCAGGCATTTTTATAGGGTAAATGTCCTCTTATAATCAAAGTTATTTTTTTCTGAATAAAAAGGTTCTCACAAAATAAAAATTATGGAGGACTTAGGAGGATTCTTTTCAATATCTGACAAGGACTTTACAGTAAATATCATTTTCTTACTAAACAAAGCTTAATTTAAGAGTTCATTTTTTTAAAATAAAGAAAATGAGTAGCAGTACAGCAGAATAATTGAATAAGATCAAATAATTGCTAGGAAAATTCGAAGAGAAAAGCTGCAGATTAGACATAGAAAAATCAAGACTTGGAAACTTATTAAAACGTTATTTTAATTGCTCAAGATATTTTTGCCATCATTTTCAGATGTATTTGAGTTACATAGGGTGAGGATAACCTGAAATTTCTGTAACGACCTTTTTAGTAATTGGAAATAAAAGTTTTTAACCATACACTTTTACTTTTAAAAATGCACTAAAAATTGAAAGAAATATTCTTTGGTGCCTCTCATCTACATAGGAACTCATAAAATTGTAAAAATAGAATATTATAAATGTGTGAAGAGGAGAGCATTTTCATTTTAAAATTTAAAATTTTAATATTAAACGTATTCTTTTGTAATTAAATTCACAAAGTGGAAACGTACAAGATAATATTTCATGCAGTTTTCTTAATAAAATGTAATTCATAAAAATTTACTTTATTTAAAAGTTATAAAAAACTTATCAAAATAACTTATTGAAACTATGAAAAGAGGAATAAATGATCGAAGTCTAGACTACAGATGTGTAGTAATCAAATCGTTTCTCTTTATTCGAATGGAATCCGAATTCTGGCGAATTTTATTTGAAATGGAGCTAGATTTTTCTCTTTAAACGTTCCAGAAGAGCATTCCCTTCATAGTTTTCTGCGGCTTCTCCGTCGATACTACAATCGAAGCTTCTCAGCCGCGAAAACTCTGAACACCTGTCAGCGCGAGCTCATTACTCAAAGGAAAACATCTTTGGGATGCTATTTACAATTCAAGTCTATTTTAAGAAGAAGATAAATAACGAAAAGACTTATGGCTGATTTTCGCGTATTCCGTCATCCGAAATTTTATTCCTTATTTATTCTTAAATAAATATTGATAACTTGGACAAAATAAAAAAAAATTTTAAAAATATTCTAAAGAATTACTTTATCCTCGTTGCAAATCAATACTGCTATTATGACTTTAATGAAAATCAAATAAGCAATATTTGGATTATAAATGATGGATAGACAAATTTATCGCATTTTAAAATAAAACTGTTAGAGAAGGTTTTAATTTCACTAAAAACCTCTTTTTAATTTATATTATTTTGGAAAACTAAACATGGATCACGTCCAGAAGCCAAGTTTCATATACAGATCTAAGAGAGGGCCAAGCCTACGGGACTAAAATGCAGAGAAAAGAAAAGTTATGCATGTCTGAATTAATATTTCCTTAGTGTTTAGGACTGTCGCTTTTTTGTAAGGTGTTGTATACCTTACAGAAATGTGTACAGAATCTCTGTTGGTTCCCTACAGGCATTTTATTTCGTATACAAGTTCTATATACTAAGTGACCTTGTCAGTGTATGTCCTTTTAACTTACGTGTCTGAGGATGAAATAGCAATTATGTAAGTCACTTTGCTTTAAAGAATACTCAAGAATGGTCAATGAGGGTTTATCCTATCCCAAACATCATATATTTAAGTTACCGGTATTTATAAAAATAGAAAAGAAAATTCCACAGCCTGAATTCGAACCAGAAACTTTCAGCTCTTTGTGCTGAACGCATTAACCAATTGCGCCTCTGTGGACATGGAAGCATTTTGCTATCTACAAACCTTTAGGGCTGGTTAGAGCTGTTATCTAGTTCGCAGGTTTGGACTATCTTTCCTAATGGCGTAATATTCATTAAAGAATATCTCAAGAATGGTCAATGAGGGCTTATGGTCAATAATTGGTTAGCGCGTTCAGCGCGAAGAGCTAAAGGTTCCTGATTCGAATCCAGGCTGTGGAATTTTCATTCCTATTTTCGTCAATGATTTAAACACTGTTTTGCTTATCTACGAGTGTGATGTTTGGTCTGTTTTGATGGATATTCTTTCAGTTATTATTGCTCCGTCAAAATACAGGGTGTATCAGGTTCGATGGTCATAAAGTACCTAGCGTGATCCTTTTGCATGATTACAAACTTCAAGTTCCTTATCGAAAATGTTGAAAACTCAAAATTTAAATTGCGTCGTTACGTCATTTATAAACTTTCCGCACCAGCAGTTCATTAAATTGAAAGGGGCGATTACAATTAAATCGGCGGCAATTGTTGAGATTAAATGACGTAGCTTCGTGCTGTTAAGACCCGTAACATTTGAGTTTTGAACATTTTGCATAAGGAACTTTAAGTTTGTAATCATGCAAAGGATCACGCTAGGTACTTTATGACCATCGAACCTGATGCACCCTGTATAAGTTATGTTGTGCTCTGTTAGACAGTGTCTTTTCGTTATTATTTTTTATTGTTGTTTTGGAAAAAACAAACTCGTCGGGTTTAGTAACCAAGTCCCGGAGGCAAACCCATCAGAGGGCCCACCTCAAGGGGCTGCACGGAGAGTTATATCTTGATGGAAGTCTGGTTATTAATTAAGCAGTTATTTCATTGCTGTGATATATGAACAAAATACGAGGCGTATTTTTAAGTAAGTTGTTAAAAATTGTGCTTCATATAAAAATTAAGGTGTTAAAATTGTCCTTGCATTATTTTATATCAAAACGAAATTTAAGCAGGAAATATCTCAATACAACATAAGTTTGAAAATATTTAAAAAAGCAAATAATCAATTTTAATAACTTAATAGTCAGGTGGACACTGAAGTAAATACACAAACGAGGTCTTGTTATAATAAAATAACAACAATTCGGTGGATAAATAGGGAGTTTTAGTTGAAGGGTTTGTGACAATACAGTACTCATAAGATACTCTTTTGATGTTCTGAGACATACATAATTTTCTGTTTACATAAATTCACACAAATGTTACACAACCGCGCAAGCATTTTATTGCACCTTTTTTCGTGTAAACCAATTATTAATTTAGAAGAATTATAAAAAATAGAACAAAACAATTTTGTGGCGTAGGGTACAAGTCTTAAAATACATTGTTAAGTCTCTTATTAAATCTGGGATACTGTTTCAATGAGAATATGAAAGGAACTCCTTTTCATTTGATATAAAGACAAATTTCATTATCTCAAATATTTTTTCAATGGTTTGACATGTAGGTAAACCACCTTTGAATAAATGTTGCCATACAATCACGAAGCTACCCAGCGATTCTGTTTGAGAACTATATTCTGAAAAGTTGCAAACGAATATCGGCAACAAATGTTTTACAACGGGTCTATGACGATTGGTCTAAGGCCGATTGGTCTAACGCCGTTTGATCTAACGCCGATTGGTCTAAATCCTGATTGGTCCAAATACCGATTGGTCCAAATACCGATTGGTCCAATTCCCGATTGGTCCAAATACCGATTGGTCCAAATCCCGATTGGTCTAAAATACCGATTGGTCTAAATCCCGTTTGGTCCAAATTCCGATTGGTCTAATTCCCGATTGGTCTAAAAAGAGACTAAAATGACTGAAAAATTTCCACTGACAACGAGAAAATTAACTTGAATTATTCAAAACCTTTTTCCTTTAAGGAAATAAAATACATAGTGAATGTGTATAGTTTACAGCACTCTTTGCACAATTACAATGTTGATATAAATGTGATTCTTGGATAAATATGAGGGTTAAATCCCGCTTTAAAAAATGGAATTTTTTTTCAAGGTCTATAAATGAAAATAAACGAAACTTTATTGAATGCATTTTTTATGAAATATTTCTGATTTAATTATTCTTGAGCACCCCCCCCCTGTTTTTTATCTATTTTTTTTAATCTGAATTTACTGAAGTTTTTTCTTTTTTGGAAAAGGGAGGGATCTTTTTAATTTCCTTTCTAATATTAATTTACCGAATTAATTAATTGGCGATCGCGTTCGTAAGACCATAAAATATTTTGATGTTATAATTTAAACTTATAATGCATTTAAAAATTATCTACACATTAAATAACCAATTCTATTATTTATATATTTATTTATTTGCTTATTTATTTATTTATTTATTTATTTATTTATTTATTATTACTACACATTTCCTTAACTGTCGTGCATCCGGGTTAATATGACAGTAAATTTAAATGATAAATGAAAAATTAAGACAAAGCCTGCAATCAACAATGGCTTAATTAGTGAGAGCGTCGGCGCGATCCTTTTTTCTCTTTTTTTTTAATTCGTCTTCAGTGGAAATTTTTTCAGTCATTTTTAGTCTCCTTTCAGACCAATCGGGAATTTGGACTAATTGGGATTTAGACCAATTGGAATTTGGACCAATCGGGATTTGGACCAATCGGGAATTGGACCAATTGGGATTTAGACCAATCGGAATTTAGACCAATTGGAATTTGGACCAATCGGGATTTAGACCAATCGGCGTTAGACCAATCGTCATTAGACCAATCGTCCTGGACCGTTTACAACAAAGCATTCACGCGGAAAGGACTTCTTAATACATCCGGGATGCATTTCACCATATGGATGATTCTAATTCTGAAATGGACATTCTTTAGAGTTTATTACCACACACATTTCATTCATAATAAAGTTTTACGTAATTCTTTCATTAAGTAAATCAAGCAATCTATATAATCGAATAATAATATCCTCACAGTGACAGCAAAAACCGGGAATCGGTCTAGCTAAGATATAGTTTTTCAGTGTTTTATTACAGTTTATTTGTAGTCGAAGTCAATTCCAGTTAATTAATTTTCTAAATTGCAAGTTAGTAATATATTATTAGGCGACAACGTTAGTTGAAGCTTCAACTGTTATTCTGACTGGTTAAAAAATTGTCATCGACATTTCAACAAATTAGACTTAATGAAGCTAAAGGGGTTCTTGCTCTACAAAAAAAGTCAAAAACATTACTCTTTTCAATATAAATAATGCATTTCCGAAGAACATGTAAAATACGATTTTTAAGGGTAAAAATAAAGATATGGACATACTCAGAAAATTCCTGTGAAAATTAAATCGACAATGTACTTCAATATACAATGGTAAAGTTCTCTGACGTTTGGTTATAAAACAAAATGGAATAAAAAAGCAGGAGACACGAATGAAGTGGCATTGCAAGAGTTGAAACATTTACGAATAAATATTCATTAAGTCAATTTGCTTAAAAAAATCAAATGTAAGAAATAATGGCATAGCCTATTTATTTTTAAAGTTTTGTATTGTATTGGGGTGTTATGAAAGGCGATGACCTTGCAATAGAAAAAAAATCTCATTGTGGCGTCTGATTGGCTGCCAATTTCGCGGCCGTTCAAGGACAAGAAACTTGGAACTGGAGTTTGAATCTACTATATACTGAAGACTCATTCAATGTCAGAATGACATTGTTCTACAGGTTTATGGAGTAAATTGAAATTTATAGCAGGGGGTACAAAGAGTTTTTAGATTCCTAATTCTTTTTTATCCTTGTCCAATTTTATGAATAAATTTTGTAAAATTTGAATTTTGGCATATCCTCAAATTACAGCATTGAACGAAAAACTTTGAATAAACATCTTAGAGGCGTAACTGTTTAGAAACCAGCTGAAAAAATAGCCATTCTAGAATGGACATTTACAAAAAAATTAAGATTGCGGCAGTATTCATACGTACTATATTCTATAAAATGATTATTATTTTAAATACGAAATGATAATTAATTATCTTTTGAGTGGTTAATAAATTATAAGTTATAAGCACAAACTATATAATCAAAATCTTTAATTTTATGAAATGCTAACTGATATGGCTAAAATATCAAATGCGATTAACTTCCATGCATATTTTCAGGAGGAATTAAAATATGACATGGATGAAGTGAACTGTTACTGAATGCGAATATAATTTTAAAATAGTTATAGTGAATTATTACACAAAATTATTGACGGATGCCAGAATAAAAAAAAAAAAAAAAAAAAAAAAAAATTGGAGACAGAGTAGCAGTTAAAATCCTGAAAGCAGTTGACGTATCGGATAGAGAACTATCCTTTGTCATAGCAAAAAATAAATATAATAACAAGAAGGGTGTTAGAAGACGTCTTCTATACAGACATAATAACGGAGGTGGGGGAGGGGGGTATTGGCTAGGGAGACCGAAGGGAGCCAATGGGAAGGCCTGGAAATGCAAGGGAAAAGATGCTGGGATAGGTTAAAACGAGGATCAATGCGAGACAATGATGGGGCATGAAAAAAGTACATAATGATGACATAATGAATGACAAAAGAAACAAATAAAAATAGAAATGAAAAAGTGACAAGAAATAATAAAAGAAAATAATAATGATAATTATAAAAAGAAAAAATATTAGCAACTGAGCAACAAAAAAGAAGAAAAAATATTAGTGAGAACTGAACACTAAGAAAGAGGAAGATAAAGTGGAAAAATGTGATAACAAAAATAAGGGGAGGGGCGGGGGGAGAGAAATTGTAGAGAGGGAAAAACAGAGGCATAGAAAAGGAAAGCACAGAGCTGTAGAAAGGAAAGGGCAAAGAAAGAACTGTAGAAAGGCCTGCGGTAAGTAAGGGAATAACAGGAATTCCAAATACGAAAGTACTCAAATTGCTTTCTTTCTTTTTTATATGGAAATTGTTACGATGAATATAAAGACTAACGTCCTGTAGAGAGTGGCCAGGGGAATTAAAGTGCTTAACGAAAGGGGATGTCAACATTGTGAGGATATCGAATTTGTGTGCTCGGCAAATCTGGTATGTATGGTGTTGCCAGTCTTCCCAAGTTACTGTTTCTGATATACTTTGAAATATAACAAATAAATTAGGTTTTGAGAAGTGCAGGTTAAAAATGGAGTAATGTTTCCAAAAATTATTGAAGACATTTAAGCTGAAGGTGGTGTAGAGGAATGACACATTCTTTTAAATAAATATTCATTTATACACAGATTAATAATGATACAGACTGTTCTACCTATCATTAATCACAGGCACTCAAATTGCCCTCTAGACGAATCAGTGGACCTAACTGCTCCCAACAGAAGATCCCCCACAAATGCACACTACCCTCACCAGCCTGTTTCCGGCCCACAATAGCCTCCTGCAGTCTCTTTTCATGGCGTTCACGACACACTCGCCATCGCCCGTCAATCTTATTGAGCAAAAACCTTGACTTGTCGGAGAAGGCGACTTTAGCCCACTCGTCTTTGGTCCAATGGCGGTGCTCACGTACAAAGTCTAGGCGTCGTTGACAATGATCCCTGGTCAACATGTGTGCAGCAACCATGCGTCGACTGTTCAGGCCCATCCGTAGCAGGGTGCGTTCAACGGTAATGTCGGATACACGTCTGTTGGCACCACTGTTGAATCTGGTGGTCAGTTGATGGACTGTGGCTCTCCTGTCACCTTTTACGAGTCGTTGTAGGCGCTGCTCACCCCGTTGGTAGATGGCTCATGACCCTTTACAGTGATGGCGTTGGGAGGCGATTTCTGTCTCTGCTGTCCACTCTTTGTACACCTTCACTACAGCGGACCGTGAACAGTTCACAAATCTCGCCGTTTCGGAGATGGTGCCACCCTTGCTGCGATAGCCTATTATCATCCCTTTTTGGATGTCCGTTAAATCCGGACGTTTACCCATATTGAGGCTCGTGCACTGTTTGATGCACCAGCTTTAAAGCTTTGTCAGCCTGTTATGCAAATTTTGCAATGTGTAATCCTTGTTGAGGCGAACCACGCGTGTGCCTTGAAGGGATGCTGGTCATAATTCATTGATATGGTAGTGTATATTGCTATAGTTCCTATGCTTAGTATTTGCAATACTTAACAGAATTAGCTAGCAAAACGTACTCGAATAGTCAACTGAAAAAATATTCTCATAATATATTTAATCAACAGATTTCCAACGTGGAATGATACTGTAATATCACGTGAGCTAGCAACCTGTACAAGCTCAGAAAATTAAAAGAATGATTTTAGGACCTGGGTATATAAAACGATGGATTGATAGAACATAGAACAAGGCCAAATAGATCGCTGCGTTAAAGGCCGAATGAAACATCTAATCACTAATAAATCTAGATGAGTATATGCCAAGAAAAGAGAACTTGTTTTCCGTACACTATATTAAATGATATTTCAAAAGCTGTTTATTTTGTTTAAATGCAAGTGTCTGAAAGGCTATGCTTATATAAAATAGGGACATGAAAGTAATTCGGCTATGTTAATACGATATTAAATAACCAGATTTATGTACAATTTTTAAGAGTCGAAATCATAGCATCTCACAGTTTCTGTAATTAATAGGAACGATTGCCACGATTAATAAAAAGAAAGAAATGCATTATAGAACAAATATGCATTATTATATAACGAAATAGAAGTTGAAATGACTTTAAGAGGTGCAAATACTTTTAAACAGGATATAATTCCATAATTATTCGAATTAGAAATATTTGGATTAAATATTTTTTTCTCACAAAACACTTTCTCCTCGTGAAAACAATTGCCTGAAACCGATTTTGTTCACAGTTAGAAGCAAGAAACAATAATAATATTTGAACTTCAAGGGCGATATAATGATAAAAAAAAGAAAATCCAAGTTGTTGAACTAAAAGGAACTAAAAGAACATATATGTTAAAATATTTTTCTTTTATCGCCTAATGTGATAAAATTGCTTCATGAGATGAAAATATCTGCTGACGTGTATTTTGGAATGTAAAATTTAACCTATTTGTGCAGAAAATTGATATACAGAATTATTCAAAAAAAAAAAAAAAAATGAACCGATTTCATGAAGTTATATTGTATTATGAAAAAAGTACTACAGAATTCCAACGTCAAGTCACCCATATTACAGTATACTCTTCAATGTGACAACACATGCAAAACGGGCCACATTATGGCGATATGAGAAGTCCTCCTAAACGCGCTGCAGGCAACTATGGGCCAATATAAAAAGTTTTGGGCAACATTCAAAACTTAGAAAGCCGCTCTTTGCAATGGCATGCGACTCATTCCCTGAAGTTTCTTGAGGACTGAGAAATAGGGCTTAGAAATCGGTTCATTCTTTTTGAAAAATCTTGTATAATTAATAGATGCTTTAAATCCCCAGGAAAATGGATGACGGAGATCAAAGTGAAATAATACTATAGTTAATAAAAACTGTATTACACCAAAAACATTTTTAAATTTGAAATTTTTCTATTTAACTTGACTTTCATCGAAGGTAATGCAACCAATCAATTGAAATTTTACTAATTATGTTAATTTTTTTTTTTTTGCTTACTCTGTGCTGGTGATTTGGTATGATGTTCTTTTTTGCCATGGTGACCATGATGAGATCTTCCAAACTCATGGTACGGCACGTTTTCTATTTCTCCGTCTATAACTTCTTCATTTTCTCTTTCCTAAAGTAAAAGAATGTAAATATATTGTTAAACTTCTACAAATATAATACTGAAACTGGTGAACAAATAAAATAGAAAAAAGTTGAAATTTACTACAAGACTCATAATTATAGATAGATATGATGTTCATATATTTGTAGTTGAAAGGATATTACAGTATTATGGTAATCTACATTTCAAAAATGGGATAAGGGAGAAGTTTGTGATTAGTTATTTATATTTTTTTTACAATTCATTTATTTCAATGCAGCGGATACATTACGCTGAAAAATCATTTGAAAATGGATAACCCTAAAAGTTTGTGTTGTTCCATAATAAACACGCTCACACAGATTATGGAATCTGTTAGGTATCGTTTAAAATATAAGAAGGAATTATGGAATATAAGAAAAACCTGTTAAGAAAGGAAAAACTCAAGATAAAAAACCAAATGAGATTGAAATACCGGACTGTGGATAATCTTAAGAATAGAGAATATATAGCCTAAGAAAGAGGGAAGAATCAGGACAAATGAGTATTCCCATTGGCTGAAACTGTATAGAAGGAATTGTAAAACCTTTAGTAGGAAATGGTATACAAGAAGTCACCTCATGATTAGGAGATGATTCTGCCAATGGGAAAAAGAAAAAAATAAATTATTACATCTAACACAAGAGACTCTAGCATTGGCCACTTGTCGATAATAACCACTTATTAGAATCCCTCTTATATACTTCAGTGTTATCATTGCTGTCAATATACAAGGTGAGTCAATAGTCAGTTACCCCCCCCCCATACAATTTCAGCAATGGGAATACTCAAATGAGTAAAAATCCTTGCGTAGAGAGCTAAACATCTTAGTGTGTATATATTCTCATATATTAATATCTTATTGCTTTTGTATAATTCACGATTGTATTTAGCTACCTATAATATTTAATTATATGGGCTTTCTGATTTATATCTTTTATTTAAATTGTTTTGAGTCACACGTTCAAATCTGCGCCCGTTTGAAAGGCCATTGGTGGCCTCTTTAACTTTGGACTTCTTAGTTCGAATATCACGATTTTGAAGCACTTTATTATGCCAACTAGTCTTTTAGAGATGCATTTTTATGATCATCTTTTTAAGTGGTATTTGTTACATTCCATTGCAATATTCTGAGGCGTTATTTGCAGGCGTAGCTCGAAGATCACATGATACCTTTATTAAAACTCGCTGTCGGTTTTGTTTTTGTTTGTTTGGCTCCCATTTCCATCTCGAAAGAATAATTTTAATTTAAATAAAGTTAAAAGATGACTTGACTGGCAGCCGAGTTATCTTTATGAAACTGCGAACAAGATACGAGCTGTTAACAAGTTCATAAAGATAACAAAAATAGTAAATCTAAAATGAGCATCACTGCAAAAAAAGTAATGCCTTTTAAAGAGACTTTTGCCACTTAAACTGCGAAATATATTTTGAGTTATTTAGCCGCAAGAAAAAATGGAAAAACAATAACAATAGAGTTCGATATAGAATATCGACTAACAATATTTATTTTTCCAACAATAATTGCAATCGAAGGAATTTGAATTCATGTTGCCACATGAAATGTTTCACCCTTGTATTCATTATCATCCATATATATTAGTTGTTGATTATAATGGTTTTTAATAAATAAAAAAATTAATTAAAAAAACATTCGTGGATTAAAGCTGAAAGCTTCGTTCGTTACATTGGCTCGTTGAACATAAGTTTCATTTGGCTCACTAGAGGCGCGTTTCAACCACCTACCTCGACATGCTATTACAGTGGTTGTTGGGGCTAATGATCTGCCACTGATGCTGTGGCCCCCAGATCACCTGACTTAACGGCCTGTGATTTCCTTCTGTGGGGCTACGTGAAGGAGAGCGTCTTCGTACCCCATTACCGCATGCCTTACAGGAGATTTAAAGCGGCGAATTTCCCCAGCGATCGAGACAATTGGTGAAGGGGTGCTGACACGTGTGTGGGAAGAATTCGAATATCGTTTAAATGTCGGTCGTGTCACGAAGGATTCCCATATCGAATGATATCATATATTGTCAATATACCGATTATACTGATCACAGCTACGTTTTCTTTTTGTATCATTCATTTTGAATAATCCTGTACTTAAAATTGCTTAGAATATCCCTTTACTGTGGTGGCTTTTAAATTTAGGAACCTTTTTTTTTTGTGTCTGTACCTATAAAATTTGTTACTTCTTCACTATGAGTCACTGCCGATTATCAATCCTTACTAATTGCATTGGATGAATATTCTATAAACACAGCTTTTTATTTTTATTTAACCAGGAATTTCAAAGTGTATTAAACTAGGATATTAAACACTGTATTACGCAGACGAGGAAGAATTATTGAAAAATATCATGCTTATTGGCAAATATTATGCTTCTGAATGAGGCGATTATTAATGATTCATTACCTTTTCCAATCGAAACGCATCTAAGTTATATTCCTATTTAAATATATTTCTTGTTTGTAACTATAGAAAATTAAAAAATTTTAAGAACAAATCAAAACCTGCGTTTGTTGGCTAGAAAAATAGTAAACAGATTATTCCTCTTCAGAAATATCCAGCGTTTTCAGAACCTCGCTGCTTGGGACATAATTCAGTGTTCTGCCACTAGCGTTGTCTTCTTTGCAGTTTTGATTAACCCGTCATTTCTTTATGTCACAGCGTTTTCAGAAGAACCGTTACAAAGCATGGATTTTTTTATGTTAATTATTTTCTCGTCATAGTTCAAAAACTGGTATAAATAAAAGGAGTGAAGAGAAAGATTGGAAGACTTCACCCAGTCGACTAAAATCTTCATCAATGTTGTCAGTCCCTATCAAGAAATGAGACCTATCCTCCAAGACAACACGAAGCCAATCTCATTGGAAAAAGGAGCCAATGCTGTAGAATAGTTGTGAACTAGTATCGCCTGTGTTTGAAATTCGATCAATTGTGTAAACGATAAATTGTAGCTACGAATATTGAAATATAAACACTGCAATTGAATCGATGAATTCTCACAGATGGACATAGGACGGTATGTATAGGTTTTTAATTAATATCTCTCTTGGGGGAGGCCTGGTGGGCTCCCACTGAACAAACAACTTCAGGGAAGTTAAGCAACATCAGGCACGGCTAGCACTGGATGGGCGACCATCAGTAAGATACAATCTCCCCCCCCCCCCCCCACCCCAGCTGATGCGACCATCTTAGAGCAGTCGTTAATCCAGGTCCATCCAGGGACTCCAAATCGTCGGCCTCTGGCCATACAGGCCCTGGATGGACGTATTGGATTACAATCAATCAATAAAAAAATAAGTGTGATCGCAAAGACTTCTTTTTTTTGTGCGCTTCTATGGCACAGTACCTTTCCAATGAAATAAGTTTCATTCCCCTCTTTATGTCGGTCCATTGTACCATTCGGATCTTTGTCGTGCTCTGATATGTATTCCTAACCTTATTTCTAAATAAATAAATTAAAATGAGTTGTAGAAATATCCGGTAGGTGGTAGGAAAATAGAGACAAGAAAACAACGTCACAGCAGCAGTATAAAGATGGCTGCCCCACTTCAAACTTGCACCAAAGAAAAACAGCGTTCAGTTATCCAATTTTTGAGCAATGAAGGTGTGAAACCTAATGAAATTCAGTATAGTGATGCGTGTTTGTCAGCTGGTTTTTTTTTTACTCTGTGGATGGCAGGTGACATGCGGAGAAGCTACAACAAAGCTAGAACATTTGTTGTAGCTTCTCCGCATGTCACTTACCATCCACAGAGTAGAAAAACCAGCTGCTGAAACTTCACTTTTAACTGCGGAAATCTCATAAATGGTTCGTTATCAGAACCACGTTTATATGAACTTTTGTTTTCATCTCGCTGTGGGGAATCACCACCAGAAGTTTGTGACAGGGGTTTAGATTCACCCTGTATATTTACAGGAAGAAATTCTGATACCCGTGTTGATCCGTCTTTTCGTCTCCCTCTTCAGTATTAACTTCGTTGCATGTGTAACGATGGAATGAGCGGCAAGCGTCGAACGAATCTACAAAATTAATACTTTGGAGCGATGACGATTAATAGGAACGTTTCCTAAAGGATTGAGAAACTTTTACCCTCATCGTATCGGAAGCAAGTAGCAAGATAAAAAAAAATTCCCAAAGAGAACTTTCTCTTTTCTTTATGTTTGAGAATTGGGATTTATTATGTTATGAGCAATTTAAGATTTCATATTTTCTGCCTCGGCTTTAATCATTTTTAGCACTGCATATTGTTAAATTTTGAGTTTCCCAAGTTTCTTTATGAAAACTCATTAACGCCTTACGGAAAATTTTACGTTCCTCAATTGGATAAGCTGAACTGACTTACTTGTACAAATTTTCCTATTGCAGTTTTCGCTTCTCAGCTATACTTATGCGTGAGTGAATGAGCACTCATTACAATCTTTGAAGCAACGTGTAAAGTTTATAACACATTCTATTCTTTTGTGTTTAATTTATAATAGAATTTTGCTGGATTTGTCTTATCTTCCCCCGTTTGCCAATTGGATATCTTATTTATAATTTATGTTTTATCATATATAATTCATACAATTCTTTTTTGTTCTAATTAAAATTTATTAAGCAAAATTTATTTATTATTTATTCAGTGCTTCTATTCGAATTTAAGAAGTCCTTTTTACGCTTCCGCTGTTTAACAAAGTTACACCTTGCCATTACTGATGAAGACCCAAACGTTTTTTTAAATTACATTCTTTTTTATCAAGGCCTATCAAATCTAGATGGGAAGAAAACACACCATGGAAATTGATAGGGACTTTGGTATCCTGAAGGAATGGTTTGCCATTACTGTAGGGTAGAGTGGGGTAGCTTTGGGCGTAAATTAAATATTTGCTTTAAAAAGTTTAATTTTAGAGACTTTAATTTCTCAAGTATATCTTTTTAATTTCACATTATCCCTTAACTTAATAAAATTAATGAGTGTTCGAAAAAGTTAATTGTATCTTCACATTTAATTTTTAAATGTCCGAATCAACACCATCCTATGGGGTTGATTTGGACACGTGTCGGGATTGATCTGGACATGAAAAAAATCAAATTAAAAAACGTTTTTCATTATGCAAACCATATTTATATTTTTTTCAAAAAGGTACAAAACAATGAAAAAATTATTTAATGTTAATCAAGTTGAAGTTCACGCCAAACGTAATGTTCGATTTCTGTCTTTGGGTACGTTCCAGGAATCGTTATTGGATTTGGAAAAATTGTTTTGATGGCGTTTTCAGGTACATGGGAAAACAAACTGTCCAAATATTTTATTGCTGGTTTTCATGAAGCTGATCTCATATTCCGTATGACCAGGGAAGTATTGCAAAATTTTTTCGACGTAAAAAGCTTTCTTGCTAAGCGGTTCCATATTGAATTCCACAAGAACATGGTCACCTTCTTAAAGTTCTTTACTGATTGGGATGAGGAGATGTCGGATGAACTGCTGGAGACTTGCTTGGATCGACTAATCCAACTCCTAGCTTGTCTGCCTGTATTGATTTGTTTTGACTGACTAATCTGACTCCCTGCTTGTTTTCTTTTCTCGATAAAAAGGTTGTGAAATTTTAATGGTAAATTGTAATGAACTAAGAATTCCAATTAGGGGGTTGCTTCGGACGTTGCCCGAATCAACTACATTGATTTGGTCCGAACCAATCCCATTTTGTTTCCAATGGCCTAGGTAGTTCTCACATGACTTCGCACAATAATTAACCATTATCGCTTGTAAGTATTGCAATTTGCGAGATTTTGTTACCACCTACAAATCTACTAAAAAGAAAACATACATTATATTTTTCTTACCACTACAAGTAACTTTTTGCCACGATTTCCAAATCACGTATAAAACTATGTTGAAAATTCCCGTGCTTATGTGGTATGATACCCCCATCTATTGTTAAAATTTGGAACCCTCGCATGTTATTACGTAAAAAATTATTTGATTTGTCTCAACCATCACACGTCCGAAATAACCCCACTCTCTACTACTAAAAATGTGAAAACATAAATTGTTAGTAAGATCAACGTACAAAAGTCTTCGTAATTACCTTAAATCAAAATTTGATTTTCGAAATCGTACTAAAAGCCTAGTGACACAATAAACTAAACTCGTTTTTTTTTCTCAAAATATTAGTTGCAATTATTAAATTGAAGATAATACAGCACAGATCTGGTCCTCAGCCGGAAAATATATACAACAAGAAATTAATCCCGCCGAGGATTCGCCAAGAAAGTAGTGGAAGCCCTGATTTCAAATACCACGTAGATCACTTGGTCCCCTCTAACTCCCACCCCCGTAACTCCGACCCAGTGTGCCAATCAAAACCAAACTAAATAATGAAGTAGGACATGCCTATGGTAGGCTACGTTCCGAGTTTCAACCCTCTACGTCAAAAATGTGTAACATATAAAGGGAACGGACAGACAGACGGACATTGTGAAACTAAGAAGTGCTCCGCTATTTAATAATAGTCAAACTGTAACGAAATTAAGTTAACTTATAATAGGATTGTATGTAAAGCTCTCGCCTTAATAAAATTAGTTTCTGTGACAGGAGCTTGTAAGAACTCAGCTACCAACTTTCTATTACCCTAATCACCAATTTGGAAAAACTCTACAAAGCCTTTCACACTTAACCATCATCCAGGACCTTTTATTGTTGACTGGTCAAAGAAATCAACTGGCTACAGCCTAGAGGCGCCTGTAGTATCCTTCCTTTTCCGTAGTAGACCCTTCCTTAGAGCATGCTCGAAAGTTGGAATTCTATCGCTTTGGATATAGAGTAGAATGGTGTATACTGGAATATTGTATATTTTTTACATGTTATGATAAACCCAACATAAATGAATTATTAACACTGTATTCTTTTAATTGTCCCCAGTGGATCCCACAATGTAAAATAGTACGAATGCTTTTACTTTGCACGTATATTAACCAGAAAATGCTCAACATTGTCGATTAAACGTCTCGAATGGAGAATATACACTTTCAGATGTTAAATGTTCACTTTTATCCGAGCATAGGCTTCTTTGAATGTTCCTTAACTGAATTCTCCACATCCACACGGTGTACAGGAAAACGTGTCCAGTAGATCGAACCAGCAACTGAACCCGTGAGACAAGAGCTGAACTGAAGGGCGTAAGTGAACAACATGAGCATGCTCTTTTCTGCTCCTTTTAATGAGAGCGCCTGTATATAAATTTTGTGAGAACGAACAAAGGCGCTGTCACCTCCATCTAGCTGTACGTCATTCTCGTTCTGGCTGCTCTGCTTATTCAGATGCCTTACGCGGAATCATTAAGTTTCATGATGCTTCCTTAATTTGATGGCTTTGATAATATACGACTGACAGCGGGAAGGCTTTCACGTTATCGAAGAAAAGACATGGTTGTATTGCAGAATACAAATGAACAGAAGAAGTGTGGTTATTACAATTTTGGGTAGAATTTAATATGGCTGAAGCGTTTCGACTGTCATCATTTGCATCAGACAAATTAACAAGAAAAAACAAATTGATAATCGATAATTGTACACTTCTGTATAACGTAAAGTTTCCATAATATCAACATTCATTAACAGAGGCCAAATATATTGTATTATACGAGGAACTTGATGTAGACAAAAAAAAAAAAGATGATTTATATCAAAGACGATTTTGATTCTCAATTGCCTGAGCTAAGAAATTGCTATTATTAGCTGTTACGTGCTGAACAAAATACATGCTGAGCATGAATAACAAAAAAAAAAAAAAAAACAAACGAAAGAGCCACTAATCAAAGAAGAAAAAGTTATTAGTTTTTCACCTCGAATTGGTAAAACACTGTTTGTTCATGTGAACCTAAAGTTTGCCATGAAAACATTCCTCAAAGCACAGCCAGTAAATTGTCAAAGAAAGTAGGGGACTCATCGTTTGGTGCTGATAACGCCATATTCTGACTCTGTCATCCACATGTTTCAAAGATTCGTCGGATCATGCAATGTTCTTCCAGTCATGGTGGCGTTCACAGACCTACTAGAGAGCCTTTTCTTGTTTTCGTGGAAAGAAATAATATTTTTACATTGCGAACGCTCATTAATAAATGTGCGTTTAGAAATATACATTGAAAGTTTTTTATGGCTTGAGGCTGTCGTTTAATGGATTGTGGCACACCCGTTTGACTTTATCATCATGCAAGTTTTTCTTAGATCCTTGTCATCGAGAATCTGTTTCCGAACACATGCCTTCTTCTGGTTACATTATTTTTTTCATGTTTCTTACTATTCTCGATACGCTCAAGTAAGTGTTTTCTGAGAGTATCCCAAAATATTGTGAGTTTTGGAAATGCTGGATCCCATGCGCCTTACACGGATTTTTAAAATTTACCTAGCCTTCAACCGCTAACTCACGACAAGATCCATAACGACTGATTATATATTAAAATACAACGATGACTTTTCTCGTCACATGATTACGTCATCGGACTAATCCGCTTTCTTGGAGAGTGGTGTGCCTGATATATTGGCACTCAATATCATTATTTTTCTTTTAATAATTTACCAAAAAAAATTTTTTTTCAGTAATAGTATCAATAAATTTTTTGATAATCAATAAAAGGTTTTATTCAGTAAATGTTATCCGCTTGTGAAATTTAGTTGTATTTCTAAAAAGTCTTCATTTAAAAAATGAAATAGCTTTCGCAATATATGCCAAACGTTGAAACCCAATCGATTTACCTTGTTTTCATAACAATGACCCAGCAAGTGTCAATGGCACAAATTCACGACATTCTTTCTTACCTTTCTATTTCGAAGTCTTAGAAGCTTGGGGAATACAAAGTATTTTCGAGAACGGTGAAAGAGGAAGAACCGACAGCAGAAGCATCTTTCCTTTAGTGAAGTAACATATTTTTTCACTTTCTAAAAACTTGTATGAAAAAGTGATTGCTTGTAAGTTGATTGCAATTAATAGACCCGAGTCATCATATTTAGTATATTCAAACACGCAATGTCAAATATTGAAATTTTTAAAACCACGCCATTTCTTTTAAGTAAGTTTTGTACTAATTTTTAAAAAGTGTGCAAATTTTTAGATAAAATTTTTATTTCCAAGCATTCATTATAGAGTACTTGCATTAATAATTAAGTATTACTCCCCGTATTAAAAATCGGCGATAAAATCTCTTCATAAGCTACAGCAGATCAATTAAATATTTACTTTTTCCAGTTGCTGCATATTTGGCGAAGATACCTGAATGAAGTGACAGAGTAATCGTTTTTGAAAAAGGGAATACAATAAGCAGTATGTTTGAAGACAACATTGGAAGAAAATGTTTCTCGGCTTAAACATTTTTGTATTTTGCTCCTGAATTGTTTTTAAATAACATAAAATTTTATTCGATTATGTTGGTCCTTAAATGTGATACTAATTGTTAATGCTTCTTCTTTCTTCTTTAAAGCTCAAAATAGGAAACTCCGAGCTGCAATTAATTTTTTCATAAATTCGTATGAGTTTTTTTTTTTAAATAGTGCGACCTCAATTATCCAATGTAATACTGCTATCAATGGGCAATGATTTAATTTGCTTTCATATATTAAAAACATCTTTCAAGACAATGCTTCTTCTACTTAACTTCTTCTGAATACATTAAATGGAATATTTTTGTTTGAGCTTAAGCCTCATATTTTGATCGAATTACAGACCATAAAAGATGAAAATATTAACAGAATAAAAAATGAAATTTTTTCGGAACTATATCATAATCTTTGCTAAAATTGTGTCTTTATATAGTTGTCTGGAACACAAAGGAGCATCGACCAGTTAAGGTGTTGAGAGTTCTAGCTACGTTGACAACGACAGCGGTTGTTATTTTTTTTCTGTAGATGACCATCTGGGTCAGAGGCATGGCTGTTTTGAGGAAAGTGAATTCCATCAAGACGTTCCAACTGGCTACATTGGAACATTGGTATCAACAAATTGATGATCGGCTCAAGTTTAAGACTCAATTATACCCATGAACTTGGTGACTTTTGGTTTTAATTAACTTTTATTCAAATTTTATTTAATCATTTAAATACAGGGTGACCCCAAAAAAACTTTCAAACTTTGAGAACTTGGTTAATGAACAAATTATAATGTTTTTTTAACATATTCATATTGGCATAACGCGGTAATGTTGTTTCCAATCATAAAATAATCAAGTAAAGGGTTTACATATACAATTCTTTTTTTAAACGTTGAGAAAAATATTTATTCGATAATAACAATTTACTGCAGTGGCATCAAATTCTGAAGATGAGTGTCTGGTACACCCGAAAAGTTTAAGTTTCATGTAAATTCATTGAATTGTTATGCATTATAAATCATTGGCTTTTAAATTTTCATCCAGAACTTTTACCATAACTAAAAGTTTTATGGATTATTTTGGACTTTATTTTTAAATTCAAAATTTCTTAAAAAGATAGTTTCATGGCATGTTATGGATTTTGTTATCCTTCAAGAAGCAGCGAGAGTCAACGATGAATTTTTAACATCACTAGTTTTATGAACTATCGACGTGATGGTGGATTATGAACTATGAGATTACCTAATCATTTTCACGGCGTTGTTATTGTAGTAATTTTTTAACCTTTATGTTTTTATTATTTTTAAGTCCATATTAATTTTACGTCCATCTGAGTTAGTAAGTTGAAATTTTTATCTGCAGGGTTGGCTCAGTTACATTTCTTGTAATTAGGGAAGAGAGGAATGTTTTTAATTTAAATTTTTTCATGATAGTTTTTAGTGTTGGGATTTTTCAAATTTTAAATTAGAGTTCTCACACTGTAAGGTGAAATGGAAGAGTTCACTTTATCGCGCTCAATAGGTAGGGACGTCATAAAGATAGTACACTTTATACCCTCTTGCGCGATCTGTGAGTTATTTTTTTTTTTTCATTCAAGCGTGCTCGCAACTGCTCGTTGCAGCCTGTTGTTTAAATGCGAGGATTTAAGAAAATTAGAGCATTAACAAAATTTTTTCCCTACCTGTCCCTACTATTGAGCGCGATAAAGTGAACTCTTCCGTTTCACCTTACAGTGTGAGAACTCCAGTAAAGCTAACTTTTAAATTTGATACCACTGTAGTAAGTTTTTATTAAGGGGTTTACATTTTTCATTGGATAACCTGCTGGATATGACTACCTTTCTCTTTTATCACCAAAATTTAGCGGTTAACGATATTGAAAACGACAGATTGCAACATTGGCTGTGAGATTTGAGGTATGGAGTCTTTCAGGGCACAGAGAGATGTTGGCCTGGTAAGTTAAACCCTGCTTTTTAGAAATTCCCAGTGATGAAGTTTGCAGTGAAGTCACACCAGACGGACACATTCGGGAAGTGCACAAAAACTATTTAAACTAATTTGCATATTTTATGATTGGAAACATTTCCGCATTATGCTAATATTAACATATTAAAATATCATTATTTATTTATTGATTAGTAATCCAATACGTCCATCCAGGGCCTGTATGGCCTCAGGCCGACGAGTTGGGGCCCTGAATGAACCTGGATTAACGACCGCTGTATGGTGGTCACAGCAGCCGGGGGGGGGGGGGTGAAGATGGTCACCCATCCAATGATTAGCCGTGCCTGATGTTGCTTAACTTCTGAAGTTGTGTGTCAATGAAAGCCCACCAGGCCAAGGCCTCCCTCTATTATAAGCTATTCATTAAAAAAAAAACGTTATTTTTGGGGCACTCTGTATTTAGAGGTTTAGAGAATAAATAAGTTATTATTAGTTTTAATAACTTTCAATATCTTTCCCGTATAGATGTGCTATTTTCTGATGAAGAAAAATCAATTCGTTGATTCTATCAGGTTTCCTCTTAAGAGTCTTATTAACGGTTTTACTTTTTTTTTATTATTAAAGTCTAGTTCATTAACAAAAATATATGTTCAGGTTAATTTTCATCAATAATTATTGAAAAAGAAAAAAAGATTTCCTTGGAAACCAATTCCCCTTGTTAAACTGCGGTTATAAATATAAATTTTCGAAAGATTAAATTCTGTGTTACAAATATTCTTGTAAAAGCTTATTAGGCAGACGACTATAATTGATTATACAAACTAATTTATTATAGTAACGTTCAATACCTACTTGAATTCTAAACATATTGTCATTATATTAATTACATCCTGTGCTTAAAATACACTTAGTTTTCTGAAAGAAAAGATGTTGAGTATGTTAGATTTGCGAATATCTCACTTCAGATCTGAAAAGGACACCGCACGGACAAGTAATCACGGATTTGGTTGAAATTTTAGGTCACTCTACAACATTAATATACCTTCTGTGTAAAAGGATTTGACTCAATGGCCTTTCGTTTCGGAGAAAAAAAATTAAATATTTTACGTTTATTTTTGTAGTGCCAGATAAGCCAAGTGGGAAGAAAGGTGTACAACTTAACAGCGGTATCGCAGTGGTTAGCATCAGGTTCTATGGATATACTGGTCCGGGTTCTATTCCTATCGTATTGTAATTTTTCATTATTTTTCCATTTTTTTCATATTTTTTGTTTTTCGCCATTATTATTTGTTTGCACTTTGCATAATAACATTCACATACAGTGTGTCCCATAATCTTAAGTCCATTAAATTCTTGGAATATTGAAATCCATCTGGACCGTCTAGATTAAATTTTTGTTCTTCCATTGACCGGCCCACTAAATTCTTTCTTTGGCCCAGTCAAGTCTTTTCTGCTTGTGTGTCAATTTCAGAGGTGGTGATGGTTTTCGTTTCATGTAAACATGTTCGGATTCGATTTCACAATCCTCCCAACAGTTGATTTTGATACTGGAATTTGTTGATTGTGCAATTTTCCGGAATGATGCAGAATTTGAAGCAACCTATTTTATAATGTTCCTCTTCATACGATCTATGGTCTTGCTTGCGCCCAGATGACTTCTTTTTACCATACATAACTGCCACCTTCAAATAATTGTTGACCACATGGTGAGAGCGCTTTAGTTTCTTAGCTATTTAGCGGCCAGAATATCCAGTTTTGAGTGCTTCAATTTGCCCTCTCTCATGTTCATTCATCGGCTTAACATGTGCCATTTTGATGGAATACGGAGATAAGGCTGCAATATGTTTACTAAATAACATGCAAATATTTCAATGCATTCTCTGAGCTACATCCAAGACTTTGGAGGAGTGGACCTAAGATTATGGGACACTCCAATATTACCCGCCAATACTTATGTTCACTTGTTAAATTGTTCCTGAATTCATAGTTTCGAGATAAGCATTCCTACATTATGTTCCCGTTAAATATGTTCAGAATCGGTGGTGGACTTAAGATTATGGGACGTACAGTACATAAGCAACGTCACAGATCAGAAAAATGCAAAATGCGTTGTATAATATTTTCACGGACGGTCATTGCCGTGGCGTGTGAAATAAAAAATAAACTAAACTATAAAGATCTATTCGTACTATCGACGGTCTATGCGCAATCGTCTCCGCCACATCACAGATATAATGAAAAAAAATGAAAAAAAATGGAAAAAAATGAGAAAAAAAAATGAAAAAAAATTTCTATATTACAGGAATCGAACCCAGACAGTAAACACAGAACCTGACGTTAACCACTGCGCCACCGCTGTTAAGTTATATATTTTTCTTCCCACTTGGTTTATCTGGCACTACAATAATAAACGTAAAATATTTTATTTTTTTTCTCCGAAACGAAAGATCATTGAGTCAAATCCTTTTACACAGAAGGTATAAATGTTGTAGATTGACCTCCTAAAATTTCAACCAAATCCGTGATTACATCTCCGTGCGGTCCCCTTGTGAATGGTTTATTCGGTAATTTTCATTAAAACTTCTTCCCAAGAAAGTTTTACTGCAAACGCATCTTCTTTTGAGTAACGGATTGGCTGTTTATAAGTAATCGACTCTCATTCTACAGTTACAAAATAACTACTGGTCTACAATTAACTTTATACTTCACAAAATTCTTCTTGACCTTATAAATTAATTTGGGGAGATGTCAAGATTAATATTCCAATACAATCCCTTTTTATTACTAGGACTCATAGATACTTATACTTTCAGTGTGCATCCGTCTGTCTCTTGGTGCTCTAGCGTTCGAACGCTTCCGAATTTCCGACTTCCATTTTCAACATTCGATAGCTTAGGCAAAACCTCAGCCTGTGTTCGTTGGTGGAAAAATATTGGGGAAATACTTCCGGCTCAAAAGGTCACAAGTAACAGAGGGGACCACGTTTTTCACAATTCAATGCCATGTATAAATGGCTTATGCGTTGATCATTGGATCTCTCTGTTCGCCATTCGATAGCTAAGGCAGAGAGAAGGCTTACGAATTATGTAGAGACAGGTGATGTCTTCGTTGGTGGTCAAATCAGTCGAAATTAGTTCAATGGTATGTGAAGAAAAGAAAAAAACGTGTCATGAACGAATATAACGAGAAATTAATGATAGTTGAATTTGGTTCTATGACAGGCAATTTAATGTTGCCATTATGGTATCATTGGAAACTTTCAATGTTAAGATATGGCATGTAATACCTTAAATAAATTACAACGAGTTGTTAGACCTATCGTTATCCAGAGCCATTTGCAATCAAGAGCATGTTCCTGTAAGGTCTAATGTTATCAGCAGCTAATTGCAGTTATCAATAGCAAATTGGTATCTGGCTTAATAATTAGACCTATTGTAATTAACAGTTAATTGTTGTTAACATTATTATCAATAGCTAATTACTTAGGCTTTATATTATCAATTGCTAAATTCTGTTAGGCATATTGTTATCAGTAGCTAATCGTTCGCTTCAACAGTACATGCTTACCTAGAAACGCTTTAGCAATAGATTATGAAAACATAATATATCCTTACACAAAATGGTTCAAGAATTGCCGCTCATTTCATTATGCAGGAATGCTTACTTTCATTAAAGGACCTTTATATGTTCGAATATATAGAAAATTACCAACTTTCCATTTAACCATTCGGGTAATTCACTTTTATTCATTTTGAACACCTCAATTCCTTTATAACTACGCTTTGCTTTAGCAACGAGAGGATTCTTTAGCAACTTATCTAACCCTACAACCAAAGGTTTCTTTAGTAAACAAATGCTTTCTTTTTTATTCTCGAATTCCTTAAAATTCTATTGGTCCTGGGCATTTCGGTTGCCTGACTTGTTGTTTTAACACAAAGATCAAGATGGATTAGAGGTTATGACTGTTAACTTAGTTATAAATTACAAAATGCATTAAAAACGAAAGATAAATGCTTTATAAAAATTCATTAAAATAATTATTTAAAAAAATTCTTTAAAATAATTCATCTCTTATAGAATGCTATTTTTTATACTTGACAGATTCTTCAAAGTAAATACGCAAAAATTCTTTATGTATTTTGATTTTTTTTCAGGTTTTATATTCATAAAAATTGATAAAATTAATTTTTGTATGCTTAATATGTTCTAGAGCAAACAAAAATATTAAGTTAAAAAAAACTTTGGTTGACGAACTCCAAAGACCGCGATTGGGGTCCCAAGTGTTCCGCAACCAGCCAATAGAAGAAGGCCAATCGCTGGCGCCTTCAGGATGATTTACAGGTGGGAGCACGTAAGCAAACATAATTAATAAAACGGTCTCTTATCACGTTCTAGACTATAAAAGAGTTCTTCATTGCAATCTTCGCGGGAATTTTAATTCCCAAATACGCTATAAGGGGGAGAGGGAATGGAGCCTACGCTAAACGAACCTGAAGGACGAACACATTCTGAAGGCTAATGAAAGAAGCCCTTTAATGACTTAGTTGATGGGATAGAACCAGAAATCAAACTGTTTAATTGATTGTTTTGTTGACACAACCTCGTCATAAACCACCCCACCTGGTTTAGCGTGCTATTCACTCCCGGTTATGGCTTAGATAAAAGAAAAAAACACGATCGGTGTTCTATATGAAGAAATCGTTCAAAAATATTCGATCACCGTCGTTGATATTCTATGAGCCATGTTACTTATTTTTAAGATAAAAAATTAAATAACTAGTTTAAATATGAAGACAACGTGAAATAATTTATAATTAAATACAACTGAATTAATAATGTAAAATGTATTATTAGGTTTGGTTTGGTTTGTTTGGTATTAACGTCCTTTTCAACTGCTATGGCCATTTCAGGACGGCGTTATAGGGGCCGCAAATTTTGCCTCGCAAGGGTTCTTTAACGTGCAGCCGGCAAACGACTACACGGGACCAACGGCTTTACTTCCCTTCCGAAGGAAGTGCGTGATCTCAGGATTTCCCCCTGAAAAAAATGTATTATTACAAAGTTTCAGTAATGTTGTAAATACAAATTAAAGGGTTTGTTAGTTTCTTTATTATATAGCGTCCTCTTTTCCATAATTCATGTCATCAAGATTACCATTTTCTCGCCTCTTGAGAAGAAAACCTCAAAATAATGGTTTCTAGTTCATCACGCGAAACTGCAATGGCGTCAAAACACACAAAAAAAGTCTTTCAAATAAATAAACATTAAAAACTACTTACACACTCTAGCAACGAAGATATTTATAAGAAAAAACTTAACTGCAAAGGTTAACTATGAAATAATACAGAAGCGTTATGTATCGCTGAATTTGTAAGTGAGCACAGAGAGGTGTTAATAAGTTTTAATGTAAGAATTTTATTGTTGTCTACAAGACCATCTTCCTCAGGGAAATGATGGTGAAAGTCATTTTTATCAACATCCTTAGCTGAAGGCAAGTTGCATGCTCTACAATCCAGGTATCAATTAAAGGACAATAAAAATTTGAAGGACAGACAGAAATGCTGAAAAGTGTTACTTTTCATCAAACCTACCTGAAAGCTCACGACACGTCATCGTTTTATGAAAAACTTGAATTTTATTTTTTTTTTCTTTTCTTAAATTAAATTGCTAAAATCGATTTCAGAATGTTATGAGAATTTCAGTTCTGTTTCGTCCTCGGTTCAGTGGAGACTAAAAGTCGGGACAAAAACAGTGATGCAAGTCGTTGGTCACCTGAGGGTGGCTATCAATGCCCTCTGACGGGAAGAGACAAAGCGGAAAGAATGAACCTTGACGAGAAAAGAAGAAGAATCCAGAAGAGTTCTTTTTTTCCCCTACGGTCTTTGACTCGAAAAGTTCTTTTGTTTATATGCAAACGTCTCTTAAGCGAACGGAAAAACTGCCACCTTTTACAGCTTCGGTTGAATGCGACGATGTCTAAATGTCAAGAGGCATTCAGACTTGTTATGGAGTTTTGTGGCTTTTTTTTTAATTCTGTATGGTTTTTTTCAGTCGTTTTTCCCTCCCCCAGACTCTAATGGTAATGGAAACGCTAATTGAGAAGCGCAGCAATTGGTCGAAAATCGGACCGCGTGATGCTCACGAGAGGAAACGTCGTCTTCGTCTACGTTCAATTGAATTGCTAAACCGGTTTTTTTTTTAAATTAATAATGAGCTTGAAAATTTGGTTAGGGAGTTATACTTGTAAATTTTCTCAAGTAACTAGTGGATTTTTACCATGAGTTAATTCGTTCTTCCTGTTCAAGAGACGGTGGAACGTCAAAGGATAAAAAACACGATTATGATTTTAATCTCCACACTTGCTCTTAGGAAATCGACAACTGACCCAATTAAACATTAGCCACTTCCTAAAAGGATTTTGTTTTTATCTATGAATATGTATTTAACACTTTCGGTGAATGGAAATCGAAAAAAAGAATAAGGAAGTGCAACAATATTTTAAGGAAAGCGCCAATACTATTGTATCGTTCAGGTTTCTTAAAGCCAACGTGTATATTCTTGTCCCAGTTATTTGGTTTTTAATAAAAACTACTTAAAGATGTTTGCATTTATGAGATAATAGGATATTACTTGCCTATCTCATAATAAACTTAAGATCATTACCTTGTGCAGGTTAAAATCCTTTTATCATTTAAAATTCCTTGGATAGAGGGTGATACAAAAAGAATGATACACAAATTATAGCCGATTTATCCACTCCTGGACGAGCCTAACAACAACTATAATTATATCGCATGAACCTAAAATATTTAAGTTTTCCTGCACATTATGAAAGTTGAATGTGGGCATCCTTGAAAACACGATAGATTTCAAGACAGTACTCTCAGCTTATCCTAGGATTCCTTGGACTATCGACTCCGCTGCTTCGGAGATGAGTTGCTTCAGGTCACCCAATGTACGGTAAGATATCGGTGATTATCCACACGGGACACTTTCCTGTTGCAAAATTATTTCGGGAAGATCCTCTTCAAGCTGGGACATATGCCATTCTATTATCAATAAGTTCGGCAAAAAAGGAGCCATACACTTTGCGTTTTATCATTCCACAAGACACATTCACTTATGGTGAGTCCTATTACTTCTCAATAATATGTAGATTTTCTGTATCCTAAATCCTAACATTGGCGATTGATATTTTCACTGAGGTGGAAGATTGTCTCGTCGCTGAGTGCTAGCCTGCCAGCGAAGCTGCCATCTTCTAATCGTTCTTTCCAAAGTAACGGCGTTATGGCTTGTGGTCTGATTTTAGGGCATGCGGGAGTTCTAATCTGCATGGATCACAACGCACATGCCTAAGTAAAATATGCCATACCATCGAATGCGTCATCTATAACTCTGCACAAATCTGACAAGCTTCTTGCACTATGTGCGTACACCTTTCCAAATCGAGTTCGTATCCTATCAGTGGTCTCTTTCTAAAGCCCGTTTTCCATTCAGTGACTTTTAAGCATAGCGCCGTTTGGGTGTCTTATTAAAGACGCCTGAAATATCCTTATAGACGCCTTATAAGCACGATGGGTTTTACGTTGTTTTCCATTTAGCGAATTTCAAGAGTTATCCCGACTCTGGTCTGGTCCAATTGATCGAGTCATTTCAAACAATTGTCGTTTTCTCGAGGATAACAACCACTTCGATCAAGTTCACGTTTTGAATTTATTACTATATCGTTTCTTCTTAGGAAATAAATGATTCAGCACTACCCAAAATACATAACGAAATAGATTGGCTGAATCTGAAAAATAGCGTAAAAAACTAACCTCGCCAGATCTTGAAAAAACGCGTCACAGACGGCTGACAGACGCCTAACGACTAATTAGAAAAAATAATGCGATTTCCAATAATACATCAAAAATGTCGCAGACGCCTAACAAACGCTAAAAAGTCACTAAATGGAAAACAGGCTTAAGTCATGGAACTACCCGGACTTTTCCTGGGAGATCAAAGTCTGCCAAACGGCTTCACATAAGGTGCAATGCAATTTTTATATGGATTTACTCTATCTAAATTTGGAAAGAAAGTGTCGCTGCATGAACACATCAGCCCTTTTACTTACAAATTCCAACACTCAAAATGCTCTCTCTGCTTCGATATAGGAAGAAGCAGAATAGAAAACTTTAGATAACTTATTTTTTAATATACCTGTGATTATGTGTTAACTTTTTAATGGTCGATTATATTATTTTTATTTATCAATTACTATCTTTTCATTTTTTTATTTTAAAAATTGTCTATTGTAAATTTACAACAGGTTTTTTTTTATTCTGTGCGAATGAAGAATCAGGAGACACAAAATCCACTTGAGCATTAGTCTAACGTAAGTTTATTGATAATGACAAAAAGGTTGAGAAAAACAATTTAATGAAATATACTGGTTACAACAGTTGTGATGATTAGAAGAGTGAGAAAAGCAGTATGTAAAGCAGCAATTGGCGCACCTCATAAATGATAAGTTTGAGCAAGTTTGACACTGATCAATAATTGTGAAATCAAAACATCTGCTCCTGTTAAGAATAAGAATAAAGAAATTAAACTGGAGCTAACTCCATACACCAGGTAAATGATATTAATTCGAAAAATGGATGGAAAAATTCTGCCACCTGGATTAGAACCATGAACCGCGACTGTCATGGTCGACGCATCTACCATTTGGGCTATCTTATTGTGTGTTCATCAAACTTTCTGTTGGTTTGGATACGAGAAATTAACGATGTATAAACCGGGTGCTCGCCTCTCATTGGACTTTCCATCTTGACAACTTGGTTGTCTTTAAGACACCTAGTGACAGTATGGATGTTCATGTGTCTGTGATAGCCCAAAAGGTAGAGACGTCGACCATGACAGTTGAGTTCCTGGTTCGAATCCAGATCGCAGAATTTTTCCATCAATTTTTGTAATTATTATCATTTATCTATCCTGTTGTTGGTGGCAGCTGCATCTGTGCATGTGTAGTCAACCTTTTGTATAGCCCATGCCTACCAAGTTTGGGCGACTTCTGCCGATGACAATGAATAGGACTTTAATAACAAACAAACCAAACCAATCAAACGAATATCTGCATGGCAAAGAAAATCATGTAAGGGAAATCTGCACGAGTAATTTTACTAAAAATTGATGACGCTTGTATAGTAAGGAAACTCCTCGTAGGAGGCACTGGCATCAACAAACAAAATTTCTTATAGTAGGCACTCTACCATTCAGCGAGTACGAGCAACACCTTCTAGACACAAGGCCTCGGCACGGAGGACTCTAACGTCAAACAGTAGGCAGCAAGGCCAACTTTAAATACAGGCCAGGGTAGTCGAAAACAATGTAAAAGGTGATTTTCGACTACCCCGGCCTATATTTATAGTTGGCCTTGTTGCCTACTGTATGACGTCAGAGTCTTCCGTGTCGAGGCCTTGTATCTAGAAGGTGTTGGTACGAGGCCCATTGCAGAACTATGTAGCTGAACAATCAGTATACAGTGGGCCTTGTACGCGCTGAATGGTAGAGTGCTTACTATGAAGAATTTTGATTGTTGATGCCAGTGCCTCCTATAATGAGTTTCTGCAATAAACTAATATATCAGATAAAATTTTTGGAGTTCCTTTATAACGTGCTGAAAACGGTACATGATTATGTTATTGCGTTCAAAATTTATTAAATACAAGGTGATATGCCCGGCGTTGCTCGGTCTGTTTGATTAAATTTTGATGGCGTTTCCTGGTGCCATCTCTTGAGGAAAGAAACAAACATAAATTAAGATATATTATATTTACCCCACCCCCTCCCTTTGGGGACATGTAAACCTTACTCTGAACCTAACGAACATATGGTGCAAATATGAGCTCAATCGGATAAGTGGTTCAAAAGTTTTTAGAACATTTACAGACGCACCCTGAACCTGAATTTTTATATATAAAGATTGTTATGATACAAATCTTTAATGAGACACTCTGTATACAGGAAGATTCTAAAAGGTCGTGCCAAAATGAAAAAGTAGGTAGAGGGTGAAATTCTGAGCAAAAAAAAAGTATAGTCGCGTTTTTTGATTTGAGGCTCCGTTAAAAAAGTTACAGCACTTTAAATTTCGTGACGTCACTTCCGATTTGTCGTCTGAGACGCGACAGTACGAACCACGATCTATAGATATAAATGGTCATCGAGCTCCACTGAAAAATAAAGCTAAAGTTTCTAGCTCCCGATAGGGCGGGAACTCCATTGAAAAGTGGCGCTGCAAGTATAATCGGCCCAACTGCGCCTGCAGCGCCGCCCTATCGGGAGGTAGGAACTGTAGTTTCATTTTCAGTTTCAATGAAATATCTCTATCGTAGGTCACGGTCGGCCCTGGCATCACCTTCTTAATCTCAGGTCTCACAACAGACGATTCTCTTGTGAGGTAATAAAAAAATGATTTCTTCCTTCCCGATTTTTCATCCATTCAAGAACAACATAGCTCTAATAATATTTTGCACAATATATTTATAATATATTGTAATATATTTATTGAAATAGTTTTCAAATAGTTAAAATTTATGTTGTAGAAGATTTTAAAATGCAAAATAAAAAACTCTACGTATTGTTTAGTGAAATGGAAATGGTTTGATGCATAAGATGGGAAATGAAAAAAAAATTACTAATTTAATTGCAATATTTAATTATTAAAATGAATACAACTTTAATATGGAATACATTAGATTAAGTACTCGAAATGGCTCCCGTCAGCTGCAATACACGCTACGCAACGTCTTCTCAGTGATTGTCGGACATTTTCAAAAATTCCGGGAATATTTCGGATATGTATACATTCTTCCATAATACGGTCTTGTAGAACGTGAACATTAGTGACCAGGGTAGCATACACTCGCGCCTTGAGACATCCCCATAAGAAAAAATCCAATGATTCGGATAAATCTGGGGTACCTGAAGGCCATGCAATTGGTCTCATTCTGCCAATTCACCGATTCAGATAATTTACGTTAAGAAATCTTCGGGGAGCGCGACTGAAATGTGCTGGTGCACCATCATGTATAAAAAACATTCAGTAATGAACTTCTAGAGGAACGTCTTCCAGCAATGGACAGAGTTCATCTTCCAAAAGTGTTTTTAGGAAAGGCCATCGAGTTTACGTGGTAAAAAGTAAGGTCCAATCAGATGGTCTGAAATAATACCTGACCAAACGTTAAGCGAAAATTTAACGATGCCGAGATTGACGGACTGCATGAGGGTTTTCTTCTGCCTATTGAAAGTTCAGCACGGAATCCCTTGTAAAACTTGCCTCATTGGTAAACAGCCCATTGCAGCAAAAACAATCGACAAAACGTACGTCTTGGCTCAAAATCCGCTTTCGAAAGCCCTTGTACATGCTGAATGTGATACGGAAAGAGGTTGGCCTCGTGTAGAATTCTCCATACCGTTGGTTGGGAATAACCTGTTATCGTAGCGATCTGTGTTATGCTGATTTCTGGAGTCTCCCTGGCAATATTAAGAACCTGTTTTTCAGCATAACGTGTTCGAACAGTTCTGGGCAGTTCAACGGCATGGGTAATAGGCAGAAAGGATCCCGTCTTTCGAAGATGACGATTGAGATTTGCAAACATCGCTCTGGACGGATATCTGCCTTGCGGAAATGTTTCCTGGTACAGACGCTGAGCAGCTCTAATATTCCCAAAAATATGCCCATAAATGAGGTGCATATCTGCTAATTCGGCGTGAAAGTAGTTATCCACAATAAAAAAATGGATGGATGTTCCAAAACTTTTAAATTAGTGAAGGTTCCAACACTTTTAAGTTCGTTCGAACATGAATACTTCGTTGAAAATGATTACGTTTCGTTTACATAATTATTTGCTAATTTAAGAAAATATTTTGTGTATGCTATAAAATGTTCTTTGAAATAGTTTTTAAGTGGTTACTTTTTAGAGAACATTTAAAACTGAAACGGATGTGACGTCACCAAACTTTACACCGCTATAACTTTTTAACGGAGCCTCGGATTGAAAAACGCGACTAGACCTTTTTGCTGAGAATCTCAACCTCTACCTCTTAATTTTGGCACGACCTTTTTAGAATCACCCTACATATTTTCTGTTATCCGTATTTTTCAGTCATCCGTACTCCCTCTCTCCATCATTAGCATGGATAATCGAAATAGTAAACTATGCATTTCTATGGAAAATATTCATTTCATTACGGTAATATAAAAGTTCTCTATACTATTAAAATTTAATATGTTCCACATAACTTCTTTTGAAAGTTATACAAGAACTGCAAAAATTAAGAGTGCATATTTTAATGGGGTAAAACACAAACTGAAAATACGTGAAAAAGAGAACTTAAATTCTTGACAAGTAAATAGGTTCCTCGTTTTTGAATGCCTTGAAAGAATTTTTTTCTGTCATCTTTAATATGAATCATTCGTGCGTGAAGGAAGTTAAGTTTAAATTCCTGTACCATTTATGTTCTTTATTTTTATTTACAGAAAAAACACTCGTCCTTTTCCAATTATGTTAGTTCAAACGTTTTTGTCGGATTTAACACATTTTTTTCTCCAACAATTTTCGCATTCAGGAAAACAATCTACTTGTCAAGCGACAAGGTTAAAGGAAATGCAAAAGTGTTAATGAAGACCATTCAAAAACACGTAAAAAGTTTCCCATTCATGAAAGAAAGCTGGCGCGTTCATCACAGGTCGGTATATAGAAAAAAAAAAACTTCAAAGAAAAGCTTGTAGGAGGGGAGGAAATGACTTAATAACTGAAATTCAAACTACTGAGCTTTGGAAGAACATTAAATTGCTGTCTCCAAGGCAAGGACGTCAAGAGAAGTTTATGAGAATTAATGAACCTAAAATGCCTTTGCCCGACTTGTCTTTTTGTACGCGAAAAAGAAAAGAAATATAATACCGTCTATTCTTTCATCGTGTAAAAACTTTAGAATTTTACAAATTACAGCATGGTGAGCATATTTGTATTATAAAAGATTTTTTTTTATAAATTACGTACAATGTTGATATCAATAAATTGATATAATTTTAACGTACACAAATTCCTAACCTCCTTTTACCTGAAGGTCACATTACTAGTTTTTGACGAAAGGGAGAGGGGGGGGGGGTAATTTTTCATCTAAGTAACTAACCTTCTAATTTGCAGAAATATTTCTGTAAAATATTAAGAAATCACTGTTAATTTTGATTATAATTTACCATCAGGAAACAGATAGCCAAATCAAGAATAATCTTAATATATAAAAATCGCATGTCACGATGTTCGTTCACGCTAATCTCCGAAACCGCCCAACCGATTTCAATGAAATTTTGTGAATGTGTATGGTTGGTTCCAGCTTGAAAGATAGGATAGTGTTGGACCCGATAGATGACGCTGTTGTCGAGATATTAATGTGGGAGAAGAACGGGAAGCGAAGTGATGCTCTTTTGTTGAAATAAAGAGACACCTAGCAATCCTAACGGCCGTAACGTAAAACGTTAGTCCTTTTAACCTTAAACCCAGACATCGTCAAAGAAAGTCTCTGCTTTAACCTAAGACCCAGATACATATGAAGAGCAGTTTTACCACAGAATAACGATTACACAGAAGGGACAATCAATGCTAAGCGAAGGGAAACAGGATGACTCATCAAAACGATTGCAGCGCTACAGCGGTACAGTGGGACCGCAGAGTGAAATGCCATAGAAGATTAATGCAAAACGTCTTGAATTGGGCTCTTAAAAAATTTTCCTGGACTTATAAATATTTTTTTATCGAAGAAAAAATTTTAAAAGGGTAGTTTTGTTAATTTTTTATCCTTATAATGTATTTTTTTATTCGTTTGGAAGATATTTTGATCTATTTAAAATAAATTTCAGAAATAAATTCATTGTTTTGTAAGGAATTTATTTTTTGCTGTAAAAATAAAAAAAAGGCGAAAAATTTAAAGCGCCAAATTATAAGTTGTAATTAAAAAAAAAAAATTTTAAAGCCAAAGTACTGTTTGATATCTATTCAGTTTTCTACACATGTTCAACATTAAACCTTTGAGGCCTGAAATGTTCTTTTTTTTAATTTACTTAAAAACACATGTATCCATGTTCAGTTATGTCTAAATGAATGAAGAAAACCATCATTAAAAATATATATTTCGATTGTTTATTAATTAATCATTATAACTTCGCTTTTGAGAGCAGAATGTTGCGACCCGACCATTGATGAAATAATGGCAAAATATATTTAAAAATATTTTTCCTTTAAATTTTGACTAGTATTTTGAACATACAACACTTATTACTAATAAAAAAATAATAAAAATAAAGATAAATACCATTTTGCATGAAATGGAACAAAACAGTCAATGTAAAAGTCCTATATTCTATTGTGCATTGTGGAGCAGCTATGGGGGGAGGGGGTCGCTTTCTATGACTTTTGTCAGACTGATCTATTTTGGTGTCTTCAATAAGTATATACATTTGCAAATATTTAAAATGCTATCACTCTCATAGCACTCACTCCTAATTCGTTTCTCAGATCAGAAGATGATTCCGAACGTTTGCTGGAACTAAATTATAACCGGATAAATAGAGTTTGGCAAAATATCTGATGATTCGTTTGGCAAAATATCTTCTTTCTGCATAGTATATGTTGATGATTTGTCTATAATTAGAACTATAATTTCATGAATTAAAAGATTTCAAATATTTGGATGAGAGTAACATGTTCTTAATTGGAATAATTAGATTCTGGCAAGATTCTTTTTTGTTCTTTTTTATGATACTTTCCTGTTTCATCTTATTTGGCATGAATAACCTCCAAATTCTTCTCAATTGCTGGCCATTCAAGTTATGAACTAACCCACCCTCGTCTACATTTGAAGAATTTCAGAGTTTTTATTAGCTTCACGTGGTTCAATTAAAAATTTTTCCACTGCTAAAATATCATTCGCTTCCATGATATCAATATTTCTTTGCAAAGTCAAATCGTTATAAAAAAGTAATACTTTGCATAGATATCGTATGTACCTAGCGTGATTATATGAAATTAAAGCAGATTGTCGTCAAATGGATACTAAGATAATGCTCCAAGCATAAAGTAATGATATTTCAGAAAAAATGGAAGCATAAAATTCCACGACTAGGATTCAAACAAGGAACCACAAGTAACACGAGCATGATACTCGTTCCTGATACTCGAGCATGATACTTGTGCTACCTGGTTCGACTTCAGGTCGTGGAATTTTTTCCTTCCATTTTTTCATGACAAAAGAAAATCATCTGCAGTGATGCACGTGAATATCAACGTGGCAACACCTGAAAAATTACCTGAAGAATTAAATTCTCTTATGTTGACAGGTGGACAAGAAAATGCTGTTGTATACGTAGCAGGTTATGTTGCGATGAAAATTCTTACGGGCCATCCCTGTGAAAATTGCGAAGCTATGTTTCAACATCAAAGTAAAGAAATCACTAATATCAACCAAACTTTTATGCTTTGGAAAGAGTATGATCAAACTTCTGGTTTAATTAATTCGCTCACTGTACCATCCGAAAAATGGGTTGACACGCTCAAAATATGTGAAGATGTCACTAATAAAAAAATTTTAAATATTCTACACTTGGAAAACATAAAACAGAGATTAATCAATTATTTTATTCATTACAACTCCTTTAATTGGTTTAAAGGTTGTCCTGAGAAATTGACTTTGGCTCTAAACAAATTTGCTGAAATCAAAATTTTCTCAACTGTGAAATGGTACAATGAAAATAAAATTAAAATTAAAAAAACCGAGGAAAATAAAATGAAAAAACTAGCACATATATGAACATGAACATGTCACTAAATATTTGTTTTTATTACATTTTTATTTGTTTTCATTAAATTTTTATTTGTTTTCATTACATTTTTATGCGTTTTTATTTTACTCTGCAAATTTCTCCTCTTTGTATATTGATAAATAGATTGTGTATTTTTTTTTCATTGAACTAATAAAAGTATCTCATTTTCAGCAGAGGAGTCAGCTCCTCTTCCGGATATACTACAAGCACAGATAAACTATAACTAGCTAATCAGTGTTTACAAGCTAATAAAACTTGATCTGCAAAGTAACATAAATGTTTATTAAAAAATAATTAATTTAATAAACTTTGTTAAATCGTAAAACGATGCTTGAAACTTCTAGATTAATCCAGTAACAGTTTTCTTTTCTTTAAAGTTTAAAAATGTTAATATTTTTCACGAACATTGCTCAACAACAACGTTGTTTACGTTCAGAGAACTATGCAGCTGTTGGCGTGGTCCCACTGTAACGCCAGCTGGCGCATGAGTCGCAGTCACGTGACCTGTTTCCATTTGCTCCATAGGAATCCCTTCAATTGTCCCATCTGTGTAATCGTTAATCTGTGGTTTTACTTTCGAAATGGAAGCGACTATAGCTGCCTACCTGCAACTGCTGTCACTACAAGCACGATGGAGATCAAATACATCGTGAGTGAAAGTGAATTTATGCTGCTTTTATAACATTTATTGATGGCACTGGCATTTAGCAACGTATTGTGGAACGAAAACATGCAGCAATTCCAATCGAAAAGCAGGAATTTAAAGAAGTTGAAAATCAAAAGTGAAAATAGAATGGAGAGAACAGCCAGGGAGGAGGGAGATTATGCATCTAGAGAAAAAAAAACACACGTACATCGTTTCATTTAAACGTTTCCCTGATGCTACAAATTCTCTGAAGTGTTCCACGGATATACGAACATAAACAACGTGTGAGTTTAACTTTTTTGTTTATCGTTTTATATTTCGACTTAATTGAGAGTGTTCTTCCCGGCCATACGGAAAAATTAGTTGAATCATAATTGGATCAGTGAACGTGCTATTTTGGTAGCAAGAAATGTTGATGTTGACGAAACTAACTTTCAGATACAACAGTCGTTGCCGGGCGAACTGATGTCTTTCAAATCAATCGAGACTGTTGTTAATGAAAACGAAGCAGTAAATAATCCAACTGAATTTTTAAATTCACTAGATATGCCAGGAATGCCACCACACAATCTTCGATTGAAGATTGGTACGCCGAAAATTCTGCTTCGTCATTTAAACACACGCACATTATGCTACGGCTCACGTTTGGGCATCAAACGGATCACCGGAAATGTTATTGAAGCAACCCTTTTAAACGGAAAGTTTAAGGGAGAAATCGTTCTGTTACCATGAATCGACATCAAATGAAACGTCAAAACAATAGCTACGATGCACGTGACTTGCGCATGTATTCTATGTATGTCAAATGCATAAAATATCCGACAACAGCGCCACCAGATAAAAGTCTACATAAATTGCGGTCTAAATGAAGTGCCGTCTACATAGAAGGTGGTCTGTGGCAGGACAACGTCTGCCCGGGCCCACTAGTTCTTTTATAAAATTCGTTACTGTATTCTAAGACATAGGTGCAGGATAGACGACATATGAGATGAATGCGTCTTTCATCGCTGATTACGAATATCGCATCCAAATTACTGTGGGGTCAATAGTTCCCGAGATATTGGCCAAAATTCGAATTTACGAAAAATACTATATCCCGAGTCACAGCAAAATGGAACCAGTTTAATAGTACACACAAAACCAATAAATTTTTGTATTTGCAAGTGGTCAATATTCCGACGGACCCTATTGAAAAATCATAAATATTGATAATCGATATTCAACATCATAACACGTGCTCAATTGTGAATACTAACTAGCACTTGTTACAATTTTGACTGTGTAACTCGGAAACTTCTCGTTGGAATTCAATCAAATTTTAACCGTATACACAATCTTACGTACCCTGTTATTCCCCCAAATTTCATTAATGTAGGCTTTACAGAACCTGAATTATTAACTTGTTGATCTTGGTGGCGGCAGTTTTATTTCTGTTCATATCTCAGTTATCGTTCAAATTCGGTATGAACTTTTTTGCTTAGAATCACCCATACTAACTCCCCTAGAAGTCTGTACAATGAATTCTGAGACACCCTGTATATATATGGTATATAATCTTCTGATTATGGAAATAAGCATCATTTCAAAAACCAACTTCCTTAAACTCACAACGAAATATAAAATAGAATATATAAAAATAGGAAAAACAATATAAATTATGAATAATTTTATGAGATAGTGAATAAACACCACTAATTTTCACTATTTTAATAATAATGCTACATTATAATAATGCGTTTTATAATTTTGTTCGTTCACCAATTAAATATTATTATTATAATTGTAATTATTATTATTATTATTATTATTATTATTATTATTATTATTATTATTATTATTACCTTAAGATAAGTGGTAAGAAACTTATTTACATAATAGCGATCACTGCAAATTCGTTCGTTAGAAATCATGATAACAGCTCTGATATTGAAAGGAATAACATTCCACTCATCGATGGCGTTAATGGGAAAGCTTTTTCATAGCCTCTTCCATAATAGAATATGACAAAATATGGTATAATAGAATATATATTTTCTTGATATAAACTTTATTGTTAAAATTGCCTCTCTTTCTTCTCATAGTTACTTGCAAAAAGGCGGAGAATCTAAGTGCCAGAGAGTGAAAGTCGATTTTGAAAGTGAGATCGTCTTTTGGGAGCTTCTATGCATCTTTTGAAAAACACATATTTAAACATGGTAACATTATTACTTATTTAGGTATTTCTTATTAACAATATGAAATGCGTCTAAATAATTTTTAAGCTTTTTTAAAAGGTGTCCCAGAACATCAAAATTCAATTATACATTTCTCCGCATTCTCCTTTCACGTTGAAAATGGATGTTTCCATCTTAGCTTGTGACATATGAAAAAAAGCAGGCTTGGACGTTTGATTCCAATCCAAATTTGGGGATTGATGACATTATAAACTGGCAAAGGAGCATAGGGCAACGTTATCACTAAAAACAAGAATTTAAAATTAAATTTTCATGTTCAAGATAGAAGATTACGATATGCACGCAGAAAAAAAAAATGTAAACTTTTTCTGATACGATAATATCTAATGAGAAATGACCCTTCGTTCGACTTTGATAAAAAGAAACTTGAAGTCTTTGGACTATGTTCGAAAATACTCATAGAAAAGAGTATATTTAAAGTTTTATTTTTGTCCAGAACATTAACTTATAGTGCAGTAAGAGTATTTATTTTCCTTATTTATATCACCAATACGTATACATTTAGTGGCATTCCACGGAGAAATTTGTAAAACACTAAGTAGTCATAAGCCTCATTCTATATTGTTTAGACATAAGGATTTGGTAAATATAATCATCATATAACTTTTCAAAAGGGAAACACATTTGTCAGCATATATACGATAATTTCAACTAATAGCCACTTTAGAATCTAAAGAGAAGAAGGAGCAACAAAGGGCTGATTTCATTCGCACTCGTTGATCATGAAACTCAAAATGTCCTCTTGATCCGAAATTTAATAAGAATTGTGATTTTTTAAAGCTTATTCTATAAAACGACTTGGACATACAGGGCCGAAACAATACATTAATTATAAAAGCTTAATTTCCCCTCATCCACGTGTGGCCTTTGAAATTTATTTTTTAATGTTATCCATTAAAAGTAAGTCGTCAGAAAAACATTATCTCTATCAACGATTAATTGGATGAGAAATGATATTCTAATCCTATCTTAGCTCTATTGTCTCAAAGATTCTTAGGTGGAAATCTGGACTAAGACTGCAATATAGACCCGCCCCATGCTTTCACGGGACCCGGGGCAAAACTGAAATGGGGAGCTCCTCCTAGAGAAAGAAATTGAATAATTGAGCGCGGTACCCGGGGCAACCTTACTGCTTGCCTCAGCTTCGGGGCGGTTCTGGTGGTATAAATTAATTCTAAATCGTTTCCAGTATCCAACAGAACTATTCAGAACTCTGAATGGTAGATGACATGAGATGTCTATTACGAGTATTCTTCACCATTAAGCTTTTCTTCCATTTAGCGACTTTTAGGCGTCTCATAGGCGTCTGCAACTTTATGGGGTCATTTTTGACACTCGCGTTTTCCAATTAAACGACTTTTACGCGCACGCATCTGTCAGGCGTTTTTTAGAGAGTTTTCAAGATCTGGCAAGGTTTTATTTTCACGCGATTCTCATGCGTCTTTTTCAAGTTCCAGCCAATCAAGTTCAATCTTTTTTCGCTTGCATTCTGGTAGTGATCTTCTCCAATTTAGATGGAGAATCATGGCTACCGTAGCTAGTGTTCGCCAAAACGGGTTTTTGTGGCTTTATTTATTTCGCCCTCGTGAATTTATTAATAATTTGGTAAATCATGTATACTAAGTAAATACGATACAGGAACAAATTTAAAGCGTGAACACGATCGATATACTCTTTTCCATTCATTGAGAGAGTGACAATTGGCTGAAGATTAACTTCTTCGGACACCATGCTTTCTAAAGTGGCTGGAGATTAGATTAGAGTTGGGATAATGCCTAAGTATCGCTAAATTGAAAACGACCTAAAATCACGTTGCGCTTTGCAGGTCATTTACAAGAGGCCCACACGTCGCTGCATAGTATATGTCGTTTAAATGGAAAACAGCCTTTAGGCTAATTCAACTAAAAAATTTTCCATATTGCATGCCATTTCCTCCATAGCTATTAATTAAACGGTGGTCATATTTTCTAGACATATTTTACATCGGCTATTTGCTTCATAGAAGTTTGTGGTGATTCTACATCTGTTCAATCTTCCTGTATAATAGCGGATACCATATTATCGTAATTCAGCATAGAGGATGGTCCAAAATAAAATATCCTATTCAGTGCCAAAAAACGATATAATAAATGACTAAGAACATCGTCATATTTTGTGTGTGCACTTTTCAAACCATGTCGAAATAGTAAATTAACTCTAAAGTGGTACCAGGTGTAGAGATGGTTTGGAAAAATTTGCATAATGCTTGACGACACCATCGGAGATTTCATTATGTATAAAGTCGAATGTCCGACACAAGCCATAGACTTTATTCTATGAGCATAATCGTTTTATATTAATTAGTTCTGCAAATAGCGCTGAATTGGGCCATCCTGTATAGCATTGTTTAGAGGTCAGTCACTTCTAGGCGAAAGATTTTTGAAGGCAAACGATAATTATGATCATCATCCTCGTAAACCATTAATTTTTTCTAGAGTTGCAACTTCTTCTCACTGCTCTTTCGTCAAAATTCATTGAAGAAAGTGGCTTTTGGAATGATCAATTGTAATCATATAGACGATTGGACAAATTGACATCATACTTTCTTCATCATATTATTCTTATTTTGGTAGAGTATTAATCTGACCTATTGTTTCAAATTACTTAATGTTTGAAAAGCTACAGAACTTTCCATGTTTTCTGAAAATTTAAGTTTATCTAAACTAAAAGCATATCTTTGTATTTTTGGATGAATGGCGTCTCAGAGAACACGCTTACCTGCAGAGCTGGGCAGATGCTGCGATCAGTTCAGCCATTGGTTATATGGCAAAAGCCAACTTACCGAAAAGATGGATGCAATAGTGCTACATATCATGAAAAAGAAGTTTATTTTAATATTATGACTATCAATTTAAATGTAGCTTTTATTTAACATGTTTTTTTTCTCTTTCATCTGCGTGATCTGGATGTAGATGAGTCTGAAAGAACTCGCATTACTAAGCCCGTCAATTTTTTATATAATAAAATAAAATAACTGAGGTTTTCTTTTCTTAGAAAAATAAAAACCTAAAGGAAAAAAAAATGTACAAGTTTAGTAAGAGGCCTCATAGATAAGAAGACTATCTCGTCGAGAAGCTCCCAAAAGACGAATATGTAAGCAAAAACTTTCTTGGCACGTTTACAAATTATTGGCAATTCAGTAACCTGCATCTCCCCCGCCCAATATTAAGTTTCCGGAAGTCAAAACAGAAAAGGCGCGAAAGTTTCGATGGTTCCATACAAAAATATACAAGCACGGAGTGAAATATTAAAAAAATATAGAGAGAGAGTAATTAATTCGAGGTGAAACTCAATCATAAAGTTTACTGAAGCCAAAAATTTTAAGTTCAACAATAAAAGAAAATGCTTTAAAAATTTTTATCGCAAAAAGCCATCAAAATACTTTTAAAGGCAGGGTGTTTTTTATCGATTTAAATGTTAACATGGGAAGTCATGTTTGTTAATTGAATTATGACGTTTATCCTGTTTATTTTGGATTTACGAGGTTTTAGTTGAATTATATTTTAAAACCTATAAAAGGAAAAGTATTTTAAAAATTATTCAATAAAAACGTTCTCTAAGTGATTTATCATCATTAATACCACTAAAGCTGAACATTGATAAAAATAATCTATATAAGATAAAGAGAAGAATTGTTTCTTTTTATATCCAATGCAATCAAGATTATATTAATCTTCGTATAGTACCTGATAATCTTCTGAAAAGATTTTAGCATCTTGTTAGAAGCTATTTATGGAAAATTAAGGTCTGGATATACAGGGTGTCTCAGAATTCATTGTACAAACTTCTAGGGGAGTTAGTATGGGTGATTCTAAGCAAAAAAATTCATATGAACATGGGTCCGAATTTGAACGATAACTGAGATATGAACAGAAATAAGAATGCCGCCACCAAGATCAACAAGTTATAATTCAGGTTCTGTAAAACCTCGATTAATGAAATTTTGGGGAATAACAGGGCACATAAGACTGTGTATACAGTTAAAATTTGATCGAATTCCAACAAGAAGTTTCCGAGTTACTCGTTCAAAATCATAACAAGTGCTCACTTGTGAGTACTAACTAGCACTTGTTACAATTTTGACTGTGTAACTCGGAAACTTCTCGTTGGAATTCAATCAAATTTTGACGGCATACACAGTCTTATGTACCCTGTTATTACCCTAAATTTCATTAATCTAAGCTTTACAGAACCTGAGTTATTAACTTGTTGATCTTGGTGGCGGCATTTTTATTTCTGTTCATATCTCAGTTATCGTTCAAATTCGGACCCATGTTCATATGAACTTTTTTGCTAAGAATCACCCATACTAATTCCCCTAGAAGTTTGTACAATGAATTCTGAGACACCCTGTATACATAACCGCAACAGAATTTTTAAGTGAATCCATATGATTGAAAATTAGTGGTATATTATTTTCGCTATATTATGATTAAACAGACTATTTTCGCTATATTATGATTATGCAGGCTGTTTACGAAATCAGTGTACAAAGTTTTAGGGGAGGCAGAAGACCTTATTTGGAATATTTTTCCCAATAAACTAGTGGTCGCAAATGAATCCTTGATATATAAAAAAAATTATCAACCATCATACTTGCAATGGCTATCTGAGATTTCCTCATAATATTGTCTCTCTCGTTAATGTATTTACGTTAAACGGAGAAATTAGAAAACTTGATATCGATGGTCACAACGTTTTTAATAACCAAATGCTAATTCTTTCTGAAATGACAAAAGGTGTTCAGACTGTTGACCATGACCAACAATGCATGCTCAGACCTGAGCGTCTTCTCATTGAATTTCTGACAAATCCCTGCTGTGCCCCTTACTTGGACACTTGCAGCTACAATTCGCGCTACCATCTCCTCTCCCGAATCCACAGCAGTATCGTAAACTACTGTATATTCTTCAGATGTCCTCAGAATAAAAAAATCTAAAGGGTTTAGGTAGTTAATAGTTTGAACACCTTTTTTAATTTTACAAACATGTCGTATTTGGTACTTAAAAACTTTGTTACCACCAGTATCAAATTTTCTAATTTCTCGGTTTTCTGGAAATACGAAAAAGACAATATCATGAGGAAGTCTCAGACAACCGTTGAATGTATGACGCTTGACAATTTTTTTATGTATAAAAAAATTCATTTGTGACCCCTAGTTTATTGGCTAAAGTATATTCAAAAAAAGGTCCTCTACCACCCTTAAAAGTTTGTACATGGAGTTCGTAAACACCCCATATAGTTTCTTTCTGTGTAATAGTCTTTCTATATTAGAACAAAATATTTTACTAAATCTAATTCTTGAAAATCCTAATTCCAAAATAAGTTTGGAACAAAAATTGAAAAAAATAAACGTATAATTACTTTTTTAACTTCTATTCATACAAGGGAAAATGAAATTCTATTACACAGGTCAACACACTTGTTTGGTGCCAGCGATTTTTCAAGTGATCTTAGGTAATTTTAGGGTGTAAAATTCAAAAATAAACTTCATATTTGTTCTATCAGGTATAGTTTTCGAGATATCAACATCGCAACGTCGCACAATACAGAAATAACAGTCATCAATGTGGTTTCTGGATTCCCTCCAAACTATCGGCACACCAAATTTCAGACTTCTCGTTTGTCCAATAGTCCATTGCCGTAAGTGTTCCGTACAAATTTTACAAACAACGTGTGGTGCCCACGTTTTGTCTTGGTCACCAAGCTTGACGCCAAAGTACCCAAGGTACACTGATAATCATGGCGTTTTATTTAGTAAAATTCGTGGCCATCTATCGGAAAAAAAACGCCATGAACTTTTCCCCAGATCTACTATATCAACGTCGCACCTCTGTACCATAAGAAATAGTAAAAGCGCATTAAGTTAGTGGCGGTGTATCTCAAAAACTATAGCTGACAGAGAGAAACTGTTTTCATATTGGATTCAACACATCAAATTTAATCAAAATCAGTTCTAATATTCCAGGCACCAAACAAAAAAAAAATTTTTGTAGACCTGTGTTTTAGATAAAATTTAGATGTTTAGAATATAGTAATTTTAAAGACATTCATTCCTTTAAATAAAGAAATATGGAGTTAAATCGTGCGATTAATTCAGTACTTGGATAATTTGCAACGCTGAGTAGTGGAAATCGCTAAAGGAAGAAGGAATATAAGAAAAATTCGAAAAAAAAATTGGACGATGATGAATAAATAATAAAAAAATCACACGGGAAAAACAATAAATACTGTTTTCGATAAAATCTTAGAAACTTTTATTATGGTTGTTTTCATATTACAGAAACTCTCCTGAATGATTATGTTGACGCTGCGTAAAGTCATAAAAGTCGATTAAAAAATGGAACTTGTTTAAGGCAACCACTAATCAGCTCAGAGTAAATATGGAAATGCTTTAAAGGTGGCCAATTATTTAAATCATCCTATAATTTCGAATAATAAATTTGAAAAGATAAGAAATAAAACTTAATGTGCATTTCTAAAGAATCAGTGCTTTAGAATTAATGTTTACTTCTCTACAAAACGTAAATAAGGAAAAACTGCCCCAAGGGCGTACAATATTCTCAAAGAAAGAGCATTAAAATCCATCAGCGTTACTTTAAACATGGAATGCGTGTGCAAAGACTAAGGGCTAGAGCAGAAGTAAACACGACCTAATTTGCCGCCTGAACGAAATCTCGTTATGTAAGATCAAACACCTACCATTGTACCGTCGGTCGAATGAACAATGTTATCTAGAACATTAATGTGAAAAAACTTCAACCTGAAATTAAATTTTTTTAAGTAAAAATCTAAAAAATGCTAACAGTTAAATTTTAATCGATATTCACATTAAATTTCAAGGAATTTCCTTTAATAATTATTTAATTAAAAATTGACTAAAATTTCATTGGTAAATAATTAAACAGATTTTTTTTTTTTTGAAATTTTTTACAATTCATTACACATTCACTTTAATTTGCAATTGATAACATTTCCCTCTTTCATTCTCTTGTAATATTTCTAATTTATTCCAATTACTTTTAACCAGATCAAACTGAAGTTTTCTTTTACTTAATTAATTGAAACCTCGTTTATTTCAACGTTCAATTTAAATTAATCGTTAGAATATTGGATTCAAACTACATCATCCAAAAAAAAGTGGAAGCAAAGTAAAGTTATTTGTTAATGATCTTTATTAGGAGCTTTAGCTAAAAGCTAATTACAAGTATTCTGTTTTCAACGATATGTCCATCTGGATGTTTCGATTTTTCAGGCTATTTCTGAACCACCTATAACAGTGACTATTCAAAATATCAAGATAATAGCATGTTTCAAAATACAATCGATTCATCGTGACAAGTCAAGAATGAACACAATATTATTTTCTGTTGTCTTTTGAATATTGTTGGCATGGGCATGGGCACGTGACGATCGCTTTGTCGAAACACGATTACTCAATTACTGATTAAGGGCGAGGTCAAAGAGGCAAACACCTAGTTGGGTTGGTGAAGCAATGATTATTGCTACGATTGTTAACGCACTGTTGACTATCGTAGCAACACGGATTTTCTTCACTAACTCAAATCGGTGTTAGCATTTTTGGCCTCGCCCTAAGTTTGGAGGGAATCAACGAATTTCTGTTGTTTATTAGAAATTTTAGCTAGATTAGAAATACTCGAATTTAGAAATAAAACTAGTTTTTCTTTAAAGTGTTTGCAAGATTTTATTGTCAGTTGTAATATCGTCGAGCATCGTAACGTTTCTTCATATTGAATTTTTTTGGGATTTTGTTAATCGTAGTAACAATGTTAAGCGTCATTGACTCAATTCTCGGTTACCTTTCATACCACAGTCCGGGGAAGGGATAAGGGAAAGCCTGTCCATTGATTTTCATACGGTGTCCCAAAAATGTAGATGCAAACTGTACGAATTTATCACCGCCTAGCGACAAAATTTAACATCGTTTCAGTCGTTTCATAGCCTACGATGATATGGAAAGCCTGTCCAATCAAACATCGACAAAAAATATCAAATAACATCAGTTTTCTGTATGTAGATCAAGTAATCTTTAGTCAGTTTTAACAATTTTCATACTTAACAGCATAAGCGACTGAAACAATATTAAATTTTGTCGCTAGGCGGTGCTAAATTCGTGCTGTTTAAAGGACAACTCTACAGTCATATTAATCGAAAGCCTAATCTATTAATAACACCTGGTATTTTAAAAAAAAATTGTATTCGACCTCTAGATGTGTGAGAAAATGAAAATAATGAGCATGATTTGAAATAGGGAGGCATCCATCTAGGGTGAGGCCGTTACGTCATTGGAGTCGTGCGCGAGCAACGAGAAATACAAGGCCCCGAAGCCATGGCACTACGTCACTTCTATTGTTGAGACGTCACGAAAACCGATGGGATGTATTGAAAAGTGAATTTTGTATTTTAGATAAATAAGTAAATACAGTATAATAAAATGCATTACTGCCAAACATGGTCCATTTACTTTTTTAATAAATCTTTTTATTTTAAATTTTAAATATCCTTATTTTGTTTATGAATTTCTTTCTGCATGACTTCACAAAATCCATCCGTTTGCATGATGTCACAAAAACAGTGCCACAGCTTGTTTAGATCGCGTCGGCTTCGCTCTGACGCGGAAAAGTCACCTGACCATAGCAGTCCGACCAACAATCAAACTTTCATTGTTTTCAACAAACGAAAAAATACTGATTGTTAAAATCAAGATGGAAACAATGGTGGTTACATTGTTACGCGGACTTCTATGGTCAGGTGACTTTTCCGCGTCCGGCCTGTCTTTCTCGTTGGCTTCGTAGAATAACAATGTAATCTTCATTGTTTCCATCTTGGATTTTAACAATCAGTATTTTCTCATTTGTGGAAAACAATGAAGGTTGGATTGTTGGTCAGGTGACATTTCCGCGTCAGGGCCTGTCTTTTTCGTTGGCCTCGTTTGATTCAAACAACGTCACTTACGGAAAAAATGACAGAAATGGTATTCTGTAGAAAAATTATAATCGAATTTTCGCCTTGAGTTGTCCTTTAAGTATAGATTTTTGGGACACCATTTGAACAATGAAGGAAGGCCGATGGGCAGGTTATCTCTTATCTTTGTAGGCTATGACAGCTTTTGAACACTTGAGAATTCTTAAACAAAATTATCGTCGATCTAGCCTTACTTTGCCCGAGATGTGATGGACATGTCATTTGTTAT
>JAHWFO010004190.1:257798-306546 GCA_023313115.1 Rhysida immarginata
AAGGCTAGATGTACTATAATGTAAATTCTTTAGTGACAATCCTTGTAATAAAATGTTGTAGATTTTACAAAGTACAGGGTAAACATAAATGACTGAATCAATCATTGTAATACAACCTCTGACAATTAAGTTCGGTGAATGACGTCACACCCTAATCTGTGCGAGCTTTACGCGAGTCACACCTCAGCCACTTGAATACAAGCCCAGTCATTGTTTAAGCAAGTTCAGACAGGTCACGTTTGTGCGTGCAATGGTTTAGCAGATGCTCGTTTCTTCAATAGAAGGTGTAGCGTGCGCACGTAACTGTGGATAATGGATCAAAGAGGAACACTGCCGTAATCGTGCAACAGTTTCTGGCCAACAAAGGGGTCGTATCCATAGTTCATCCACCTTATTCACCAGACTTGGCACCGGCAGACTTTTCCTTGTTCCCACGCCTGAAACGGGCCTTAAAGGGACACAGATTTGCGGACATTCCAGACATTCAAGCAAATGTGACACGTGAACTTAAAGCCGTCCTTAAGGAGCTTCCAGGACTTATACACCCGATCCCAAAAGTGTATTGCCTTCCAGGGTGATTATTTCGAAGGACAATAAAGTAAATGTGGCTCTATCTGTTTTGCATTTTGTTGTGTGAACTCATTCACCGAACTTAATTGTCAGAGGTTGTACATCATCACGAAACATTGCAAATACATAGGGAACTCAGCAAATTTTTTTTTGAAAAATGCCCGGCAGATCTAAGTTTTTGCTTGCGGCCGCAGACGGCTACAGTTGCAAAACGATGGATCGATCGTATCTGAAATGACCATCAAAGAAATGACCATGGCCTCCCTGACCTAACACTTTGTGACTTCTTTATATGGGAGTATATGAAGGACTTAGCGTTTGTGCTGCTATTACCGACTGATCTGCCATTACCGGGCTCGTATCACCGATGTTTTGCTCAAATAGACAACGACATGCTTAATTCAATATGGAATGAACTCGATTACAGACTTTATATCTGTAATCACTAAAAGTGCATATATCGAGCACCAGTAACATGGCAAAAAAAAAACCCTGCATGAGTTGCTCTAAGTACTTCTAAAGTTTCGTCATGATTTGCTAAACAAGAAATTAACCCCCCCCCCCTCGACCCAAGGAGGGTATAGGAAAGTAGCGGAAGCTCTGAAGCCATCTATTTTTACCCCTTTATCTACACTTTTACCCCCCCCCTCCCCAATAGTTTTAATCAAAAATTGATTTTCTCGAAAGTACTATTTAGAAAATGTAAAGGAGCTGTATCTTCTTTCGTTTCTCATCATTTTCGATCCAATGACATATAACATGATATATGTTGCCATAGTTCTAAAGAACAAGTGACTGCCACCCCCACAACTCCGCTACCCAGTGGGATGATTTGGCCCAAATTTCATAATAACGTAGAGTGTGCCTAGAGGAATCTGCATACCGAATTTCAAGTCTTTGCATATCTAAATATCACGTAGATCTTTTGGCCTCCTCTAGCTTCCACCCCCGTAACCCTGATCCCAGTGGGCCATACAAAACCAAATAAAATAGCGAAGGAGGACATGCCCATGGTAAGCTAGTTCGGAATTTCAACTTTCTACGTGAAAAAATGTAGAAACTATGAATGGGACAGACGGACAGACAGACAGATGGATATTGTGAAACCAACAGGTGCTTCATTCTTCCGCTACTTAATAATACATTTCTGTTCACTCTGTATTTGGCTTCCTTCTGTAAATAACCATGCTACTTACAAAATATTACAGAAATTTGATGAACTTTAATTTTTTTCTCTATGGCATTTACTTTTAATGTCATCTCTCATAAGTACTTAAAATAATTTATGAGATATTGGAATATTAAAGACATATGCTTTTGATACGAGTATGACGATGAAATATACTTAAGTAGCCTTGTAGGCAAGAGGAAAAACATGGATACGAGATGGTGACCTATTTCCTGTTTAAGGAAATGTTATTTTGTATTTTAAATTCTTCCAATTTTTTTTTTTTTTTTTTTTTTTTTTTTTTTTTTAAAAAAAAGCAATATTATAACGTATCCGCTTTAAAATATACAATTCATTACAAACTCGAAGTCAGAAGACTGGAGGCTGTTTCGTCAGTATTTATTTATTTATTTATTTATTTATTTATTTATTTATTTATTTGTATTTAGTTAAAATAGATTAAGAAGAATATCGTGAAATTTGTATGCAGGGGAAACCTCTTAAACAACCTTGGGTTATGAAGGGAATATATGCAAAAAGTCAGACATGCAATGATATATTTCAAATTATGTAAATAAACATAAATAAAATAATAAAAGTTACGAGAAGATTATAAAATAATATAAAATTATACAAATATTCCAAATTAAAATTTAAATTAAAATATTAGAATGCCAATTACATGTATACCAATTGAGAATTATTATATATAAGAATTAATTTTTTTTATAAATTTTTAGAATAATTTTATATAAAATAGTAGTAGTATCAATTTAGTACCAATAAAAATAATTATTCTCACTGTATACAATTTAAAACCAACTTTGCTACATACAATTAAAAGATCTTCAACTACCATATCACTAATGTCTAGGAAACAAGAAATTAATCCCGATTTCTTTCATTTATGACCGTTTCTTATCATTTCTGATCGAATGAGATATCACATGGCATATGTTGCCGTAGTTCCAAGTGACTGTCACCCCCCCTCCCTCCATTGGGACAATTTGGCCCAAACTTCATAGTAATGTAGATTTTGCCTAGAGGAATTTCACACCATTACATACACGTAGACCTAAATAACGTAGACCTTCTTGGTCCCTTCTACCTCCCATTTCCATAACTCCGACTCTAGTGGGCCAATCAAAACAAAATTAAATAGTAAAAGAGTACATGACCATGGTAAGGCGCATTCTTAATTTCAACTTTCTACTTGTAAAAATTATAGAAAATATGAAGGGGACAGACAGACATTGTGAAACCAATAAGTGCGCCATTCTTCCGCTACTTAATAAACTTGGCAGAAACAGTTTTTGGAGGATTCCATCATAAAAATACAAAAAAAAAAAAAAAAAAAAATCCTCTTCAGATATGTATTAATTGAAAATTATATTTCTGATGCTGCTACTACTTTTATTACTTGATTCGAGGTTATTTTAAGAATTTATAAAAAATTTATTAAATATATAATAAATCCAAGTTTGTGTAAATATAATTGGCATTCTAATTTTTTAATGGCTGGATGGGATCTGTTTATAATTTTTAACTTAATATCCTGGTTTTATCTAGTTGAGATATTAATTTTACAGCGTATATTAAATCTTGGTGTTTCCTCAACGTCCATATTTTATTTCCAAATTAAAGCCGAAATGTTTGCCCGATATTACTACTAGCGGGAATATCAAGAAAGAACTTTACAGCTCACTGCCCAATGAATTAGAAATGTTGTGAATTAATCAAGCGTGATATCAATTAACAAGGGAGACATTAAAATAAGTGACGAAAAAAAAAGATAGTGAAAACGGGTGTAAAAGAAAAAGGCGACGACCTTAGCGAAATTATTTTTACGAACTTGGGAGGGGAGAAATAGTAGTGGTTAGCGGCCCCTGTGTTGGGGGATTGAGGGGTTCTTTCCATCTGGATCGAGTGACGCGGTTCGAGCATCCGTGTTTGCGCCAGGCGAGATGAACCGGCCACTTTCGGGGGCGGTTCTATTTGTTTTGACGGCGAGCTCAACATGGAATCAGTTAAAGAGTCCCCCGAAACGCACGCTGCCAGACAGACGGAACCGACGAGACAGTTGGTGGAAGAGGGCATGCGTTATTCGGACCCGGGTGCGAATAACAATTCCGTTATTCGGACCCGGGTGCGAATAACGATTCCATTATTCGGACCCGGGTGCGAATAACAATTCTGTTATTCGGACCCGGGTGCAAATAACGGTTCCGTTATTCGGACCCCTGTGCAAATTTCTAAATTTCAAATCCTCATTAATTATGCTTGTTAAATTGAAGAACAGTAAATTAAGGATCAAAGGATCAGTTTTTGATGAATGTTTTTTTTTCTTCTTCTTTTATTATTATTATTAAAGGTAGATTCCGAACCCTATTGTTAATATCGCCGCCAAAGTGAAGCCATGGAATAGTTAGCTGTTGGCTGCTTTGTTTATGACAATTTTGGCCCCAAGGAATAATTAATTCCAAACCACTCTTCAAGTTGTTCCGCGTACAACTGTACAAATAGACACGAAAAAGGATCAGGAATCACTTTCCACAAGCATAGATCCAAAATACGTAACTAAAATGAAAATACGTTACTGCAAGATGATCGAAACGAAATTGAAATTGAAACCATGATCGAAAAATGGTTTATAAAATATAATAAAATATTTCAAAATACAAAGTTAACGAAAAGATAAACTTATCACTCCGTCCGTGATCGGCGTGTGAAAGAATTATTAATCAACTACCCCACGTAACTTACAGTGGTTTTGACTTAATTTTTGTATCTGTTGCATATTTGTAATTTTAACGATACATTATATATATACATTAATTAAAGTTGACATAAATAATGTACCTTTATAGTGTTATTAATTTTATTCTGAAAATGGAGATACTGAAGCAGTATAAGCTGTTTGGGGAAAATATCCTACACTCTTCCCAGATACTTGGTTTAGAGATGTAGACGACGTATTTACTATTTTTGACACTTCCGAATCCAACGTAGAAGACTTTGTTGACACTTCCCTAGCAATAAGTTTACGTGTGAAAAAGAAATAGATGGTTCCCTGGATGGACATATTAGTCAGCAGAACCGTAGGGGGTAGTTTAGATTTTGATATTTTTAGGAAACCCACTGTCAACAATAGCAGGGTGACTAACAAAACGATTTCGTAAACTTCCCTGACCATCAGCAGCAAAAAAAATTCTATCTTGATAGAGTATTATTAACATTTTTCAAATTTTTCTTTCCTATTTCGCATTTCCTTTTTTGCTGATTTTGTAAAATTCTCTGACTTTTCTCGGTCCCTAGTCACCCTGAATAGAAATATAAGGTTCGATTCCAATCACCGTGTGTCTCAAAAACTCTGTTTTCAATTTCATGGTAAATAGGTGTTTGAGAGTCCCATTATCAAAATAAAATTTAGAAAAATAAAAATAAATTTCATAAAGAAGATCGCAAATTTCAATGGGTTAACGAAAAAAGTAAAAGACATTCTGAGGAAGCAAAAGGTTAAAAAGAAGAGAGACGACTTGACAACTTTAAAACTTATTGGTTCAGTTAAAAAATTTATAAGCATTCCATGGCTCAGTAAGATACGCATCTTACCCAGGGTTTAGGTGGAGTTCTGAGAGTATTTAATTTTAGGGTTGGCTATAGGAATCCAAATTTGCTTAAGCACTTGGTGGGTAATCCAAAGCATAAGATCCCGGAGTTGACAAAGTATTTACGAAGTCAATTGTGATGTGTATGGGTAGGTTTCAATAGATAAATATTTTAATTAGGGGGAAGGAGCACTTGGCCGATATTAAGTATGGTAGAATCACTCTACTAGAGTGGAGAGGTCAAGTGTTACTAAACATGTCCATGACACAGGCCATCTGATTACAAAAGACGATATTTAATTAATAGTGAAGTCTCGAGGTAGTGCCCTGCGATACATCGAAAAAGAATTTTAGAATCGATTCTTTTTGAAAATCGAGAATGGATTTTTCGATTCTTGTATAGCATCGATACATTGTTAGAGAATCGAATCTCAAAAAAATCAGGGAATTTTACAAAATCAGCAAAAAAAATGCGAAATAGGATCGAAATATTTGAAAAATATCAATAATATTCTATCAAGATAGATTTTTTTGCTGCTTATGGTCAGGGAAAATAACGTGATCAACGTGATCAAAATTGTCATACACAAAGCAGCCAACAGCTAACTATTCCATGGCTTCACTTTAGCGGCGATATTAACAATAGGGTTCGGAATCTACCTTTAATAATAATAATGACAGAAGAAAAAAAAACATTCACCAAGAACTGTTCCTTTGATCCTTAATTTACTGTTCTTCAATTTAACAAGCATAATTAATGAGGATTTGAAATTTTGAAATTTACACAGGGGTCCGAATAACGGAACCGTTATTTGCACCCGGGTCCGAATAACAGAATTGTTATTCGCACCCGGGTCCGAATAATGGAATCGTTATTCGCACCCGGGTCCGAATAACGCATGCCGTGGAAGAGCCGTCGGTCGATCCATCGCACGCACGTGGACCCGACTTGATCTTCGAACCCTCCTCCCTAGGAGCGGGCCGTCTGTCCCGATACTCGAGTCGGGGTGGCGGATAAATTTGGCCCTTTACAACTGTCGAACCCTTTCTTCGGACCGTCTTTCCCTTCCTTCCTCGTCCGGCAGATTTACGGGCTTCGTGTCAACGAACCGACCTAATCTCGCACGATAAACGTCATTACGGACGAAAGAAAATACGGCGGCAACCTCTTCTCACACCGCGCTTCATCTCGAAAACACAGGCGACGTTTTTAAAGCTTAACTGAATCGCTCCTTTTTTCCCTTAATCTTTATGAGTTTCCCCCACTCTAACTTCCCCGGAATTTTTTTTGACCATTAAAAAGGGGAAAAAAACTCTGTTTCGTAACCTATGAAATCGGTTGTCGAGGTCATAACTTTTCGATTACTAACTACTCAGTAGCTTCATTCGTCAAATGCGGCTCTCGATCTGTCACAGAATTCTCTATACTCAAAAACTACTCTTTAAAAGTTATCTAAACGACTATTGAATAGTGAACTTATTTTGAAAGCCAGAACCTTGATTCCGCATGCTTAGGGCATTAACCCTGATTATTTTTCAAACAATTCGCAACAAAAATGCTTAGAAGTATTTCAGCTTCAATTGCAAGTGTTTTATAATTTTTATATAATGCTTCGATTTAATCACAGGAACTTGCTCACTAATTGTTATTATTTTTCCTCGTAAACTTCACTGATACTTTTTTAGCAAAGTTAAGAATTATTGATTAATCTTTTTGTAGGAAGTTGATTTTTATATAGAAATAAAGTAAAAATAAACAAGGTAACATAGTAAATAGAGTTCATCAGTATGAGGGTTTTGTAGAGAATGAGTTGAAGTCATTGAAAAAGTCGTTGAAGAAGGATTGAAGAATGAGGAAACGAGAAGAATTCTTGTTGTGAAAGATGAAGAAAACGTACCGAAATGTCCGTGTCTCGAAAACTTGAAGAAAACAACGATTTCGTACAAAACCTCATACTGCTGAACTCTATTTATTTATTTTATTTGTCATTTTAATCTTTATGAAAGAGAATTTAGTAATGTTATTCAATTAATCAATTACATTAATCCTTCTATTAAATTATAATTTCGGCATTTATATTAGGAGGATTAAACTATATTTAAAACAATATTTAATTTAATTTAATTTCATAAAAAAAATTAAAATGCTTTTTACATAATTCTGGATCTGAAGAAGAATATAGTTATACCTTTAAACGTTTATCTTCAAAATATTTCCAAAAAATTCAGACACTTTGAACATTGTGATTGTATCTTCATTGAACAACCTTCAACCACATAATTCTCATTGAAGATTCAAAAAAAAAAACCCAAAAAACATCAAAACATTCTTAGATGTATTTGGGACAATTTGACTACATCTTCAATGTGTGATTTTCAATATCAATATTTCCGCATGAGGACATAAACTTCCAAGCAAATAGAACATTATTGAACATTTATGAGACTCGATATTGACATTTTCAAAATTTAAATAAATTATTTTTAATTTAATTAATTTTAATTTTTATAAGAAATGGAATTAAAGTTTAGTTTTCTTGTTTTAAGTTGAGGTTTAATATAATGTTTTACATAATTCTAATAAATTTCCACCTTATCGTTTCAAATTGGTTAATCGACTAAATTGTTTCGAATAATTAATAACTTATTTTTAAATTAAACGTTTAGCCTGGTGAAAATACAACCGCCTGAGGATGTAATTAATTTAAGCTAACACACTCCATGTGATATAAAATTCGATTACGAACAGTGCTACTGCTAGCCTGCAAGCCAGCTTCTCGTAAATAGGAATAGGATAATCATAATAATGTCCATCATTTTTCTGCCAAAATGATAACGTATAGAAAATGCAAATGACTCAAGATTATTCATTGTGGTTTGAAAGGAAGACTACGTAGTAATCAAAGGAGCAGAACATTTAAACGATTTTGCTTTATTAGCAAACATCGAATGGATTTTCCATAATTGCGGCTTTCATCGTAAACGACTCGTTTCATAACCAAAGCTTCATTAATATGTTAGATTGCTTAAATGAAGTTATTACCAAAACAAAGATTTATTGAAGGAAGGTCATGAGGATAGTTTTCTGCGAAAACTTATCGATTCAGTGTTTCAGAGAAAATATTTAATACAACTACCGCTGTTATTTTACAGAAGAATTATACATTGAAGCATGCGTTATGCTCCAGTGGACAATGGAGAAGTAATAAGTTCATAGCTCGTCAGCTTTAGGTGAGAATAACTGTAATCTTAGCTATCAGCAGAAAACTCTCGTTAACGATAAACACTGCGAAATAAACATGCTGTGAATGTAAACTTGTGGACCTACATTGCAATAACGTTTAAATTTTTGCCAATACTTTTCTTCAGTAATTTTTCAAACTTTTTCTAATGCGACACTTTTGATCATCGACAACGGTATAGGAATATTTTCAGACGGTCCATTTCTCATTGAATTAATTTAATTAAAGTAATAAATTTAGCGATAAATTGAACAAATTAACTTGCTTAAAAAAGACAGGGATACATAAATTTTTTACCAGTCTGAAATATGTCTGGCTTTGAAATTTAAGCCGACCTTGATAACGGTTAGCTATCATCACTTTATAATTGCCACTAAAGGATTAAGCTCAGACTAAGTGTACCTTAATAAAGCAAAGCTAATTCCTTAAAGATTTTAAAAAATTGTATTAGATAACGTCAAAGTAAGATTAAAGCTGAGGAGATATTAAAAAGGAAAGTACTGCACAAATATTTATGAAAGTCAACTAGATAAAATGAATAGATAAAAAAAGGACGCTTCATGGTTTATCATCTCATTAGACGAATTGATGTCAATGGTGACGTAATAACTTATCAACGGTTTGAAGCACGTGGGACATGTTTTTCAAATCTCTATTTGAAATTTGTAATTTCATTTTTTAATTCGTTTGGCTTTTGACTCTGATAAAATATCTGTGAGCTATAATATGATGACAGTGTTCAGACATCTGGGGCAGCTGTTTGTCAGGCAGGGCCATCAAGGCCACCCAAGCTGTTGACATAACTCTGACTTCACGAAATTGGTTCCTGTCAGAGGAAGAGTGACAAGTTAAGAAAACCAGGGGAGGAACAAAGGATATGAAAGAAAAAAAGAGACGACGGGGTTGAGGGAATGTAAAAATAAATAAATAAATAAAAAGGTGTTGTTATCTCTTACCGCTTCGTCGTTGCTGGGATGAAGAGCAGCAGCTTTAGTGTCGTCGTCAACTTCGTCGGCGGGATGATGGTGATGGTGGTGGTGATGAGTGGTGACGTGCACAACCTCCAAGCACAGGACGAGCACGAGAAGCAAGGTGGGGCGGCGGGCCGGCGCCATGCCCGGACGGGCGAGAAAGACAAGCTCGCCGGTTGTCCTCAGAGTTGTAGGCGGCGATGACACCAAGGCCCAGAACGAAATGAAGAGTGAGATCCGAGTTTTTGCGTGGGAGGGACGAAGTAACTCAAGAAAAGGCGGGAGCTTCCGAGCGACCGATGGGACGGAAGCGGAATCGACGGTTCTCAAAGGGTTGACTCAGAGCAGCACAACCCGTTAGAGCGCACACAAGTGGGGCTTCGAGCGAATCTGTCAATCGTAGCAAAATTCTATATATGTATATAAGCGAGAGGAGCAACACTGCCGCCTCTCGTATCGAACCTCCGACCCATGAGATTAGATTTTTTTATGTATACAAATATTTAAAAAAATATTTCCTATGCTCTTCGTCAGCTGTGGTGCTAACTTTTGAGTTACTGGAATGAGTCGTCGTCGTCCCTCATCACCGGCGGGACAGTCGCGGCCTCTTTATTGATCGCCGACGAACTGCTCCGTGTCGTGAATGGCCTCGCCGAATCAACTCTGGCGATGGGAGGTACTCGACCATGAACACATACCTCACGATAGATGTTTGCTGCAGTGGCTCCCTCTCACAGCTGATGCACGAATTGCTCGTGTTTTGTAGTGCGCTCCGAGATGAGAATGAGAGATTACAATCGCATAACTCATGGGAGCACCACGCCGCCGCCACGCTACACGGAAAACAAATAGGCTGCGATTCCGAGAAGACAAACAAATTATAAAGTTGTTTGCATAAATTTATACGACATTCTTTGATTTTTTCTTGTGTTCCGCTTGCAAATTTACAATAGAAGCGCAACCGTAAACACTTCCTAATTTAATTCTGTGCTATTTTGTCTCTAACTTCAACAGCTCTCTGAGAGTTCCCGTTCTTCTTCTATTTTTCGTTGAAAAGGACATAAAACAACGTAAAAACTTTCCCCATCATTTAATTAGTTACGAAAGCCGGATTTATATGGGGAATTTGTAAGCTAAAAGTGTCAAATGACTAGAAAGCGGATATATATTAATTCTTATTCTTGCGCTCCTATACCATGTTTTAAAAGTATGAATTAGAATTTATTCTTAGTTTCTTCAGAAAATTAAAATTAACCAATTGCAATATTAAGACAGGTTTATTTAACATTGACACCTGTGATATTGTTGAAGTAAGGAATACTTGAAGCTATCTTAACTGAGTCATCCTTAATATTAACAGACTGACATAGTTTTAACAATATCTCGCTATTATAATTATTATTAATATTAGTATGGAAAAACTCAATTAAGGAAACCAGTAGTGATTTGGTCATAATACCCTTTCCGATTAAAACTGATCTGGGCGTATCCAGTTAAACTTCCGATTTCACTTGTTAGACACTATTACAAAGTATAATTAACAATATCTAAGAAATGAAATTGGAAATCTTAATTGGATACGCCAGTTCATATTTCTCTGAAGAGAGTATACTTACAATAATATCATCAGCTCATTATTGCTAAGGAAGATCTCAGTTGAAAAAATTAATCTTCATATGGCCCTAAGTATTTGCAAATTCATGAGGAATAAGGATTTAATAGTTCCGAAAATTGCAGTGAACTTTAACTTAATTCATTTATAGCTTTTCAAGTGATTACATTTTTGGGTCCTCAATTTCTTAATATCTTCATCAATCAACATAATTTTTCAATAAAAGCAAAATTTCTTTTGTGAAAAGGCTTTGAATTACGTCGGCACACTTCTTCCGAAAATAGTCCTCAATTGTGACCTTTGTTACTCATTTAAGGACTTAAAGTATTTTCTCCCCTCTTAAAACTATAAAAATCACATTTCAAATACGACACATGTTGGCAACTAAGATTTTGATTATTCAAGAGTTCAGAAAAAAAAAAACAATCTTTGTCAAACATTATTGTAAGAAGAGAAAAGATAAACCAAAAAACTGTGAATACTTACAATTGTGAAGTCTTCAAAAGAGGGAACGCCACTTTTCTAAAAAAATATTTATATATATTTTGCTATTCTCCACTCACATTATATGAAGATTGCATAGCATCTGCAATGTACATATGTGAATGATAAAATATTTTTTTGTGGAAAAGTGGTGAAGACTTCAAAATTACGTATCATACGGTCTTGATGGTCGTTGCTGTGGTTAATAAGAAATATGGTTACTATAAGAAATATTACATATAAAAATATCTTACAACCTTGATTGAATGTAAAAATATGAATTCTCCATTGTTCCAACAATAAGCTAATATTCTTGTAGAAACATGCTCGAAATGAAAAATTTTATGAACCGAATATTAGGTAGAGAATGTTATACCTTTTTTATCCTTTTAATTTTTAAATTTTCCATTATAAGCGAAATTATGTTTAGAAAAATAATAAAAGTTAAACTTGGCAAACAGTTACAGCTTACTATTTGGAAAATTTTATTGCGCCATTTATGCGTTATTTCTTTTGCAAATAAACACTAAATTTCTTTTAAAATTTTGGTGCCTGAAGAAGAGTGCAGTTCAGAACTCGAAAAGCTTAGCTAATCATGGATGAACTTTTAATTTCAGTTACTTAATATCTTATTTTCCTTATCAAAGGCATGAGGGTTGTCAATGACACTTTTAGAAAGTACATGAAAGAGCAGTGGATTTCGGAACTATTTTAATGGTTTCCTATCTGTAGCCAATTTTATAGGCCTGGACTTTTTACCTATTGTGTTATAAAAATCATCTGAAATATGAAGTACCATGTGCTCTATTACCAATGTAAAAATTAACCGTTAAAAAACATTTGCTTAAATAAAATCATATGAATAATAAAAAATCGGGATATAAGAGTTTTCACAATCCATTGAATAAATATTTCTTGTATAAGCCTCATTTTAGATCTGATTCTTTGAGTGTTGTCTTAATCCACACATTAACTATTCTTTTAGCTACATCTCACCTTTATAAATAGTAAAATATAATATTTTATGTCGATTTCCTTGTTCATGTATTTTTATGATTATTCTATTTTGTCATTGTATTTTTATAACACGTACTAGATATCAGATTAGTTATATAACAAAATATCAGATAAGTTATATAAAAGTAATTGTTCAAAATTATTCTTGTGTCCTGAGTAATCATTTCTAATGGCATATAAATTTTGCATTTCTTAACGTGAATATATAATTACAAAAGGATTCAGAGGTCTTTGTTTCCTGTTTAGGGCCTTTGATCAGGAAGTGTGAAGACTAATAATTATAGAGAAATGTATATTAGCAAATTTTATATCACGCAATATTATTTGCAAATTCAAAGACCTAGTAAAGATCTAAAATGATTCTTCTAGAACTTCATATACTGAAAAAAAAAGACACGGAAATAATAATTCATTTTTTAATATTCCATTTACTATATAATATTGGAGAAAATAAACTGTAATGGTATTTAATATTTAAAGCTTATTGCTTCTTCTTAAATCTAATAATAGGTGTAACTAACGAAAACACAAATACTATTAGCTACACACTACTTACGGGGAAGCTCGGAATTTTTTTTCTTTCTCCATTGAATACTCTCTCTTACTCTTTCGCTATATACAATAGATGTTATGTAACCCTGCTTAAATTAGTAAACATTAAAATGAATAATGTCATCGGTGAAGGTTCTTGTTCCTTACACTCGTCTTCTTCAATTTAGCAAGGAATTAAAAAAGGAAAAAAAAATGGTTCAGACCGAGCCGGCCATTTTTCCCCCTTGGGCTTTAACCAGAAAAGAGCCTCAAAACGTAGCTGACGCAATAAAAACGAGACGGTGATGCAAGAATCGATTGTCTGGTTTACATTGATCTAGAAAAATGAATGGTTAAAAAAAATAGTAAAAATTTTCCATTAAGAAAAATAAATGAAAAAGGGGAAAGAACCTTAAAGCGAACAAAAGAAATGGAATGTCGGAACTCTGGAATGTATACTGTTTACTGTGTTCATTTCTCACCATGCTTCCTTATGATTTCTACTTCTGTTGGAAAATCGATTAAACATGGCTAATAAACTTGGTTAATTTTAATTATTATAATAAAGGAAAAAACAGTGCATGGTGGTTTTAATTATGTTATCAGTAAGCTTTCTGGTATTTTTTTCTCTTAGCACCAGTAACGCGGCCTTTCATTGATCGCACCAAAAAAAAAAAAAAAAAAAAAATTATTATGAAAAACTACGGACTGGAGAAATTATTTTTTCGTCGTAGATTCCGTAAATCAATGAGTGGATCCAATATTTTACGGATTTGAAAGTGTAGGGTCCATTTATTTTCAAGTATATCTATTTCAATTGTAATATCTATTATATATTTCAAGTATGTCTATTTTCTTTTAAATATACTACGCTTTCAAAGTTTTTTAATATTTCTTCGATCACCGTATGCAATTTTATGCAATTCAGTAACAAAGAAAGCTAAAGAAAGTTAAATGTACAAATATGCTTTAATTTTAAATTTATAAAAATAAATCTGCTAATGTAGGAATACATGGGAAAAATTGACATCACTTCCTCTAAATAGAAAGCTTAAAAATTTCTTTCGATGTCGAAAATTAACAAACTATAATCTATTTATGAAATGGCATTTTAAGAATTTAATAGGAAGTTTAACCTTCCATGCAGCCTTGAAACAATTAATAAAGTTCTAGAAACCATATATCCGATGTTCGTTATAACGAACTCCCTCTCCCCTCATACCTCTAAACTCCAACCTCTTTCGTTAAGATAACAGATATACAGGTATATTTCTTCATTTTACTGCACAGCAACATAATAAAATTTAAAATACTGTACTACTATTTTAACATATATTAGTAATTTTTTTTATTTATGTTCATGCATAATGCAAGTAACTTATATTTATACAAAGTACAGACTTATTTTTTGGCAAAATACTTTGTTAAAGCTGACTGTCTTGAGTTATTTTTTTATGCATAACGTTTTAACCTGAAAAATGCATTAAAAACGTTCATCCAGAACATTTTCTTGTCCAATTAAAAAAAGCGTTTAAGGTCTCAAGTGCCGATTTTGCTTCTTGAGAAGTGGCTATGTTGTTCCTGTCTCCTCAATGTCGTCTTCCTCTTCCTTTTCTTCGCTGCCGGCATTTTCATTTTCGTTGCTGCTTGTGCTTGCAACACTGCCACGCATTTCTGTATCTCTTAAATGGCCTGTTATTGCGATGCCATCATCCGCGTTCAAAAAATCAGAAAAATCTTGTGCTGAAATCAAGCTTGGTATGCAAGAATTCCCATTCAGAAAAGCCTTCAACATCGTCATCTTCGTCTGACTCGGCTTCTACAACACCTCCGAGAAAACAACACCTGTTAACAACCGGCAACAGCTTTTAAGTTTAGTTTCTGCAAGCTACCCTATTTGAGAGTGGACAGAAGAAATGGCAATGATTGGCTATGATTGTCAGTTGTTTTTGGCCAATATCTAATCACTGGGCTTAATTATCTTTCAAAGGCCCTTCGTTGAAAGTAAAGAAAAACTTCGTTATAACCGACATTTTGGTTCGTTATAACGGATTACAATAGTAAAGATAATCTATTTTGCTGACCGTTCTACAAGATTATTTCCTAATCTTCGGAATTTTGTTATAACCGGATTTGTTATAAAGAGCTTTTACTATACTTTCTAATTAGTTCTTTATCCATTTTACATCTAGTGGCCAGTTCATTATCTATTTTCTCAACTGAGTCTTCTCAACCGAGTCTTTAGCAATAATAGACTAGCATTGTTGAGATGAGGAACATTTATTTATAACAAGGGATGATAACATGTCAGTTTATTATTACGAAAGACTCAGTTGAGAAAATAGAGAGTGAACTGGCGCCTAGGATTTTTAATTATACGATTTTTAATTTTCGATATAAGACGAATTCAATTTGTTCTTAAATTGGACGTAAAGTTTATTAATTTAATGACGCGTAGAATGAAAAGTTATAAAAGCAACAAATCAAATATTAGTAAATGCTACCTGTCATAAACTTAACGAGTCTGCGTTAGCAATTAGCCTTTTCACCTGTCGACAGGTGGCGCCACTTGCGCATGCGCAATGCACGGGTTGGTTGGCAAAAAACGAAAAAAGTGCTGGGCGATTATCATTTTTTGATAATCGAACTTATGGTAATCGAATTTAAGAATTACTCGATTAATCATCGATTTTATTAATTTTATTATTATTTTTTTTTTTTGGTATTGGCATGTTAGCTGGCAAGTTAGCATTAAAATTACCAGTTTTGTCTACATTTACAAGATATTCGTTATAATGAGTTATCATTGCCCCAAAGTTATTTGGCATAATGAAAATAGTAATTTGGAGTAATTTTTAAGTATTACAATGCAATATATGTGAATGGGCTGAATTTTTTTAGCAAGTAAACCTTTCTTAGGGTACATAAAATATTTATGTTAATTTATTAAAAAATATTGTATAAGCACATATATTTAATTGACACGGAAAGGTTAGCTCATTTAATAAAAAAAAAAAAAAAAGAAAAAATTTTATTCGTTTGTTGGTCAAGCATCAGCTTTTAACCAAACCTATTTTCGTTATTTTTTTTTATTTTTTTTTATTTTTTTTTATTTTTCGGCTTATATAATGTAGACGTGGATAAAGTTGTTTATTGCCTTAAAGGAGTTCCACAGGGTTGTCCTCTATCTGGTCATCTTTTCTGTTGGTATATAAACGATGTTTTCCAGCTAGATTTAGTTGGGGAGCTCTGGAGTTACATGGACGATTTATTTGTTGTATATAGGGGAATCGGAATGGCTGTATATTGTCTACAGTATTGGTTCGAGAGAGATTTTCAAATTTTAAAATACTGGGCAACAAAAAATGAATTAGTTTTTAATGAACAGAAAACGAAGAAATGTGTTTTTTGGGAAAACGAGGTGAACGTGAAATGATAGATATCGTTGGGATTAAAACTGATAACAGATTGCTGCTCTTTGATCAACTACATGAGATCGAGGTTAAGATTTTAAAATTACAATTTTTGGCAAAAAAAAATTAGAAAATTTTTGGGCATGAATGACAAAATTTTGTTGGTTAAAAATATCTTGTGCGCTTATTTCCAATACTGTGGGTGGGTTTGGACCTCTTGTGATAAGTTTAGGACACATAGGGTTAAAATTGGCAGGGTGATAAGAATATTGTTCCGACTTTCAAAATTTGATTCCATAACTGCTCATTGTAACCACTATGGACTTTTATCTTTTAATCAATTTATAAAATATATGAAATAATAAATGATATTATAACTGGAGATAAGCCTACCAAGCATCAGGTAAAGATTTTTCTATCGAAAAATGGAAGGGAAAATTCTGCGACCTGGGATCGAACCAGGAACCTCGGTTGTCATGGCCGACGCCTCTACCAGTTGGGCTATCGCAGACACCCGGCCAGCCGTGCTGACTCAAGGTGTCTTAAAGACAACCAAGTTGTCCTGGTTGAAAGCCCAATGGGAGGCAGGCACCTGGCTCACAGATCGAGAATCTCTCCTATCCAACCATCAGAAAGTTTGTGGAACTCACAGATAAAAAAGAAATAATAAATGATATTATAACTGGAGATAAGCCTACCAAGCATCAGGTAAAGATTTTTCTATCGAAAAATGGAAGGAAAAATTCTGCGACCTGGGATCGAACCAGGAACCTCGGCTGTCATGGCCGACGCCTCTACCAGTTGGGCTATATAAAATATATATATAAAATATATACAGATTGTTAGAATAAGTAAATTAATTAGGCTGAGAAATGCCAATAATTGTTTATGTATGAACTGGTTTAGAGATAATGCAATAATGAGAAAGAGTGTAAGGGGTAAATTTAATTGCCCAATAAAATTTGTTAAGTGTACCATTTTTCCTTTTAGTGCCATACAAGAATGGAATTCCTTGCCGGACAAGCCGGACAAGAATTTTGTGGATCGAATGTAAAGATATAAGATGTGGCAACCAATGTAAACATTTTAATAATGGTGTTATAGATTATATTATAAAATAGTTATATTTTTTGTATATTTTATACTGTACATACCACTGCGTGGTGAATAAAGATTAATAAAAAGAAAAGATTAATAAAAATAAATAGACACCAAAGAAAAGAAATGGCTAAAAGAAATGGCACGAATTGCAGCTTTTTCGCCAGCTGTATCAAACGTCTCTCTGAAATACCTTGTTCCACCAGCCACATCCATGCCATCGGAAAGATTGTTTTCCAAAGCCGGAGCAACAATCACACAGAAAAGAAACAGTTTGGGTCCCAAATGTGTTGAAAAACTACTTTTAATGTTTTCCGTCGGTTACGAAAAATTACTGAACGCTTAAAATTTATAATAAGGGAATACAGTGTGGAAATTTAACAAATAAAGTTGTACACTTTAAAAGAGTTAACTTTTCCGTATCAATTAAATATATGTGCCTATACAATATTTTTTAATAAATTAAAATAAATATTTTATGTACCCTAAGAAAGGTTTACTTGCTAAAAAAAATTCAGCCCATTCACATATATTGCTTTGTAATACTTAAAAATTACTCCAAATATGCCAAATAGCTTTGGGGCAATGATAACTCATTATAACGAATATCTTGTAAATGTAGACAAAACTGGTAATTTTAATGCTAATTTGCCAGCTAACATGCCAATATCAAAAAAAAAATAAAAAAAAATTAATAAAATCGATTATTAATTGAGTAATTCTTATATTCGATTACCATAAGTTCGATTATAAAAAAATGATAATCGCCCAGCACTTTTTTCGTTTTTTGCCAACCAACCCGTGCATTGCGCATGCGCAAGTGGCGCCACCTGTCGACACGTGAAAAGGCTAATTAAGCGCTTTGATTTTCCTCATCTTCAAATCCCTTGTCGATAATATTTTCGTTTGTCCGACAGAAACCAAATCAGTAGAAGAAAAAAAAAAAAAGAGATTGAAATAGTGAATGAATTGAAGATGACAACTTAAGATTTATTTGCATTTGCAGCTTCTTCTCCCTCTCTTTTCGATCGACCGTAGTGGATTCAGTGACGCTAAATTCGAATCGAGCGATCCGTCGTCGTCCTATTATCACCACCCCTATAATGAGGTTGTAATAAGGCAATAAAAACGAAGAGGGAGACGGAACAGCGGTGAAAAGGGGAAATCTGAGCTATGACCAAAGGAAGGGCAATGGATTATTGAGCGAACGATGAGATGAGTGTAAAAGAAAGAAGAGATAAAGTGATAGATAAAAATGCCTAAATTTTCAGTGATGAAAGAATTCCTTACTCTGTAAACAGTAGTTTCACCTTAAGCGGGATGTGACAGATGTAACAACAGACAACGAGTCGCACAATAAAAGAGCTGATTTTGTTTAGTTTTTATTGTATTTGTTACCTTAGAGCATAACAGTATTTTTAAACGAAATAAGTTATTCGCCGTAGGGAAGAAATCGTAGTTCTCTTAGAATTTAGTATCATACTAGAGAACTTGACCCATCAAATGACGATGTTCCACTTTTCAGTTTCCAGCGGTAAAGAAATGAAATTAGCGTTTTGGCTTAGTCTATAATACAACCTCTGACAATTAAGTTCGGTGAATGACGTCACACCCTAATCTGTGCGAGCTTTACGCGAGTAACAATGCATGTCATTGTTAAAGGAAGCCCAGTCATTGTTTAAGCAAGTTCAGACAGGTCACGTTTGTGCGTGCAATGGTTTAGCATATGCTCGTTTCTTCAGTTGAAGGTGTTGCGTGCGCACGTAACTGTGGATAATGGATCAAAGAGGAACACTGCCGTAATCGTGCAACAGTTTCTGGCCAACAAAGGGGTCGTATCCATAGCTCATCCACCTTATTCACCAGACTTGGCACCGGCAGACTTTTTCTTGTTCCCACGCCTGAAACGGGCCTTAAAGGGACACAGATTTGCGGACATTCCAGACATTCAAGCAAATGTGACACGTGAACTTAAAGCCATCACTAAGGAGCTTCCAGGACTTATACACCCGATCCCAAAAGTGTATTGCCTTCCAGGGTGATTATTTCGAAGGACAATAAAGTAAACGTGGCTCTATCTGTTTTGCATTTTGTTGTGTGAACTCATTCACCGAACTTAATTGTCAGAGGTTGTATTTGTTCAAAATTACACTAATGACAATGAGTTTAGTCGATATTCTTGTTAATTGAATATGTGTTCCGTACATGTTTTTTATGTCCCTTACAAATGTATTTGTAAATGTATTTAATTGCCTTCTTCGAATGGACCAATTCCACATTGAAGTGACAACAATCCTGTGATCGACCAGACATGGCAGTTCGAGTATTTAACTCAAGGCAATGCTGCAAACAATGAAGACTAGATTGTTGAATGGGACACTAAGCGCAGGCCATTACACGATTAACAATCGCGCGACCCATTGGTAATTGGTTGTTGGCTTCGGACGGACGGCTGACTCGGATGGACAAGGACTAGGGATGTTGCATGAAATTTTCTTTACATTATTTCATACATATTGTGTTACGCTGAATACAAAATAGTTTTCAAAAATATTTTAAATGATAACTATTAAAATCAGCGCTAGAAACATGAAACCTTGCCTCTCTACGAAAACAAGTTCTGGTATCTTTTTCCAGCAAACGTAGCCGACGAGAAAGACATGCTCTGGCGCGGAAAAGCCACATGACCATATTAGTCCGAATAACAATATAATTCTATAATAAAATAAAAAGTTTGATAATTAAAATAAAGTCCGTCAAAAAATGTATACACACTTCAGCAAAAGAAAAAAATTATCTAAAAGTTGTAACACGAAATTCATACAGGCATCAAACGACGAATATAATTCCTTTTTGAATTCTAACGCTGAGTAACGCTATCGTAAACACTCACTCCCTCTTTCAGGCGTTATGTAATTTATGGAAGACCCTTCAGGAAAAAGATATGCAGCGTTTTCTGAAACGTTGTATCTGGAAATGTACGCCATTCTCCCAAACGATTAATGTCCTGTTTTTTCACCGAAGTGGTTCGACGTCGCGTAGAGGAACCCGACGTTCCAATTCATCCTACAAATTTTTTATGGTGTTGATCACGCCACATTCGCGTTAGGAAACGGGGTCCACACAGGAAGGGCGCACGACGACGTTGAAATGAAGAACAAACCTCAGCCAAAATGTTGCGACAATGTAGGCAACATGAAATGATCTGCACTTCCCTTTACGATGGGTGGGGGGGGGGGGGTAATCCCGAATTATGAGAAACAGACCCAGAACATTATGCTTCATCACTAACCTTATATTTATCACAATGTTCATGGGCGTAACCAGGATTTTACAAGGGGGGTTCGGTAGGGCGAGGGGAGGAATAAACTGTAAAATAGCTTGTATAAGTTTAATGAAGAAAATATTTTTAGTAAAAATTCACATTTCAGGGAAATACAGAGGGCCAGAGGAAAAAAAGGGGTGGTTTATCCGAACCCCCCTCCCTAGTTACGCCCCTGATGTTTTTAGGTAAACACCGTTCATCCGGTAATCTTCACATTTATACACGTCCATAGGCCTGACAGGTAGGGTAGCGTGATTCGTCGCTCCGTAAGACCCGTCACCATTCCTAGAGCACTGAGAATGTCCAGGATGTCCAGATACTTGTGATCGTATAACTTCAAATATTGTTCGGAACCTACTGTTAGAAAGGAAAATCAGGTTTCACAATTGGTAGCATGCATCGCTATAATATTGTAGCAACATTTCCTCTCTAACCGCAGCAATACCTGTTTCTTTGGAGGCATGCGTGTGACAGTGTCGAGGTTTGCTTCGACATTAACGTTGGTTGATAGAAGATACTTTCATAAGGCAATAGAAAAATTATGTAAGCGTTTCAATGGACGACGCGTTACAGGTAGTGCTAATGATGATTCGCTGAAGGAGGTTTCGAAGGGTTCTACGTATGTTTCCTTTGCAGTTTATGAACGTTGGCAAAGATGTAACTGCCCAGGAAAATCTAGTTGAAGGAAATGTTGTTTAAATAAGATAAAACCAATAACCTTAACACAAATTTAAAAATATTTGAATTTAATAAAGTACATCAAAATAACAGTATTCACAAGCAGAATGAAGGCTGTAATTTTTAAAGAGAACTATTAAAAATAAGTGTTTAATTTTTTTTAAATAAGTGCAAATATATTTTAATGCAATAATTGAGGGCCTATTGATATATACTATTTCTATTGATTCACTCAATGATAACTGTAGATTTTAAATAATCTCACGTTGGCTTCTTGTATATAATGAAAAAGTTAATATCATGAAGAGTAAATTATAAGAATTTGTTATATTAATTACTCAAAGAAATAACTCATCAGATTAGAAAAAAATTAAGTAATTCTTACGAAATATGTTAATAAATTTTCATCACTGATAAGAAACCTTCATACGAAGATGAACTCTGCCTTTTTATGCATAAGCTGCTTCTTCAGAAATAATACGTGAACAGATGTATGATGCTGTGCTCTTCGTTGAAATTTTCACACCCAAAATAACAGCGGAATTTAGAAAGGTTCAAAGAATTAAGGCGTGAACAAAAGATAGTTTTACTTTTAACTTAAGAAACTTGCAATCGTAGATCCAGGTCTCCTATCATTAATGTACGAGGTGCATTCAAGTTCTAAGGCCTCCGATTTTTTTTCTAATTAACTACTCACCCGAAATCGATGAAACTGGCGTTACTTCTCGACGTAATCGCCCTGCAGACGTACACATTTTTCACAACGCTGACGCCATGATTCCATGGCAGCGGCGAAGGCTTCTTTAGGAGTCTGTTTTGACCACTGGAAAATCGCTGAGGCAATAGCAGCACGGCTGGTGAATGTGCGGCCACGGAGAGTGTCTTTCATTGTTGGAAAAAGCCAAAAGTCACTAGGAGCCAGATCAGGTGAGTAGGGAGCATGAGGAATCACTTGAAAGTTGTTATCACGAAGAAACTGTTGCGTAACATTAGCTCGATGTGCGGGTGCGTTGTCTTGGTGAAACAGCACACGCGCAGCCCTTCCCGGATGTTTTTGTTGCAGTGCAGGAAGGAATTTGTTCTTCAAAACATTTTCGTAGGATGCACCTGTTACCGTGGTGCCCTTTGGAACGCAATGGGTAAGGATTACGCCCTCGCTGTCCCAGAACATGGACACCATCATTTTTTCAGCACTGGCAGTTACCCGAAATTTTTTTGGTGGCGGTGAATCTGTGTGCTTCCATTGAGCTGACTGGCGCTTTGTTTCTGGATTGAAAAATGGTATCCACGTCTCATCCATTGTCACAACCGACGAAAAGAAAGTCCCATTCATGCTGTCGTTGCTCATCAACATTGCTTGGCAACATGCCACACGGGCAGCCTTGTGGTCGTCCGTCAGCATTCGTGGCACCCACCTGGATGACACTTTTCGCATTTTCAGGTCGTCATGCAGGATTGTGTGCACAGAACCCACACAAATGCCAACTCTGGAGGCGATCTGTTCAACAGTCATTCGGCGATCCCCCAAAACAATTCTCTCCACTTTCTCGATCATGTCGTCAGACCGGCTTGTGCGAGCCCGAGGTTGTTTCGGTTTGTTGTCACACGATGTTCTGCCTTCATTAAACTGTCGCACCCAAGAACGCACTTTCGACACATCCATAACTCCATCACCACATGTCTCCTTCAACTGTCGATGAATTTCAATTGGTTTCACACCACGCAAATTCAGAAAACGAATGATTGCACGCTGTTCAAGTAAGGAAAACGTCGCCATTTTAAGTATCTAAAACAGTTCTCATTCTCGCCGCTGGCGGTAAAATTCCATCTGCCATACGGTGCTGCCATCTCTGGGATGTATTGACAATGAACGCGGCCTCATTTTAAAACAATGCGCATGTTTCTATCTCTTTCCAATCCGGAGAAAAAAAATCGGAGGCCTTAGAACTTGAATGCACCTCGTATATTTCTCATATACCACATTATTACTAACACTTCCGTTTTATTTTTATGTAGTGGTTTTTCTTTCAGTATCGCATTCTGAATGGACGTATTGTGATATCACATGTGAATATTAACCCCGGCTCAATCCAGGAAAATTACCTATTCTAAAGATATCGCTAAATTTTCGGCAGCTAACTTAATATGAAAATTATTTTACAGTCCTATATTAAATTAAAATCATTTTAAAATCGGGCGATTCCATAGTTTTCATGATTAACATTCTGAAAGTTTAAAACGAAAATTTATTTATTAAGTTTATATTTTGGACCTGCTTAGGATAAACAAAAATAAAATTCTCGTTGATATAATATTTCATTATAGCGATTTTAGACTTGACAGACTGATTTAATTTCTAAGTGAATCTTTTATTAAATTTGTTATTCATATCTTTAAATTTTTATTCGTTTTTTAGTATACAGGGTGATTACAAAAGAACTTCACACTTTTAAAAATTTATTACATCAAAGCTATTCAGAATATAGACACACCACATACGGATTCTTAAAAAAAACTCTTGAAGTTTATTGTGACACAGTTAAAGATGTTCAATATGCCCCCCTGTAGTCGAATTCGTCCCAAACCCGCATTAACATGTCTCCATCAATCCCACGTATTGCTACTGTAATGCGTTCTTTCAGCTCGTGCAGGTCCGGGGAAGGGGAAGGATGAAGACCTTGTCCTTTACACACCCCCATAAAAAGAAATCACAACGGTGGATTGGTCGAGCAAACAATAACCTGGAACTTGCAAAGTGGCCACCGCGGAGCCCCGACCTAACACCCTGTGATTTCTTTTTATGAGGGTGTGTAAAGGACAAGGTCTTCCTTCACCTTACCCCTTCCCCGTGACCTAGACGAGCTGAAAGAACGCATTACGGTAGCAATACGTAGGATTGATGGGGACATGTTAATGCGGGTTTGGGTCGAATTCGACCACCGCATTGATGTATGCCGTGTCACGACAGGGGGGGCATATTGAACATCTTTAACTGTGTCACAATAAACTTCAAGAGTTTTTCTTTAAGAATCCGTATGTGGTGTGTCTATATTCTGAATAGTTTGATGTAATAAATTTTTAAAAGTGTGAAGTTCTTTTGTAATCACCCTGTATTTATGTAATTTATGGAATGAGGTTACTATAATTTTATCACTTTTAAAACCAACAGATGTAACAATTTCCCTTAATGTACTAGGACATTTTCTACTTCAATATAAAGATTCATGAAAATTTATTCAGTTAAAATTAAGTTAGGTGTGTAATGTGTAATAAATTCTCTGTGCTGCATAATTAGCAAATTAAAATGATGTGATGATTTGGAGTGCTTTGTAAATGAAAGTGTCAGAGTTAATGAGAGCACGAGAGTTAGCTCTGCATGAGTACTCACAAATTTTTACGAGACTTGGGTACATTTTTTACATGAAATGTTTTTGATGGGATTTCACTTCTTTTTGTAAGTGGTCCTCCTGTTCTTGACATCGGGTTCTTTTTGGATATCAGCCACCGGTTTTTGCACAGCCCACTCCCTGTCCTTATTGGACCTTCTCGGTGGCTTCGAATGATTTATTTTGGACAAATCTGAGCGGTACGTCCATCTGAGTCGATTATCCTCAGCTTTGACACTATTGTAATAATCAATATTATTTAGATGCAGGCATTTCAGGCTTTTTAGTCTGGATAGCGATACGTAACCTTCACCGCACGAGAATACCGAAGAGCCTGTAAGTGCGCTGTTCAAATTCAAACTTTGGCTTTTATGTGATATTATAGCATACGCCACACATGTAGGGGATTGTTCACGATAAACATATATCCTATTAATTATTTCAAATTTACTCCTAACCGAAGCGAGTTCATGAGTAAGTCCGTTAATGAATTTCATTACTATCCTTTTAAGTTTTTTCTCATTCTCGGATCCAGTTTCTTGTACAACACCGACAGAAGAAATGACTATGCCCAAACTCTCATCAGTGTTCCTTCTTAATATCACACTTGCTCCTACTTTATCACTATTTTCTCCTCTTATCCTGCTGTTATGGAAGCGTTATCTTCTTACTTTTTATACATTCACAGCCTTTTTCGAAAGATACTTGGGGCAATCTACAGAGTGAGTCACTGGACATGATGAATAAAATAAACGATGTGACCATACTAGCAGGGAAAGGGATAGGTGCTCTATATTTTGAATCAGTTTTGGAGTTTGGCCACCATTTTGGCTCAAGGTTCATTTTCTTAAATGGGAAGGGGGTCAAGTGGAATATCAAATATTTTTTTTTCTCTGAAGTTGATTCCTGCAATGGGATTTCAGTTATCTGTTGTGGTTCACAAGTTATTAAAAAAACATTGACACTTTCCAAACAAAAACACGCACCGAAAACTGGATTGCAGCAACCAAAGGATATGTTCAGTGTGTTGCCTCTGCTGCTGGAGAGAGAGCTCAAGCTGCTTTATCCATTCATTATGCACGCCCACAAGAATGTCAGGGATAATGCTATAGGATGCTTTGCTGAAGGTGACGTTTCTCTTTGGATTTTCACAGCTTACGCAAGTTGTTTCAAGTAGCCCCACAGGTAAAAATCTAGCGACGTGAGATCTGGGGACGGTATGACCACTCCACAGGACCCCGCTGGCCAATCAGTCCGTTATGCAAGATCCTGCTGAAAAAACTTCGGAAAGTGTCATCATCAGTCAACAGTGACGGGAACACAGTGCTCTGTAGCATTCGCAGGTACTCATCAGCATTTAGGGTACCGCCTATGAAAAGTGTTCCAATTAAACGGGTGGCCCATACATCGTACAAAGGGTAAATGGTGTACTCTTCGTAATCTGCTTCTTTTTCGTCACTTATTTGAATCAATAATACACCTTCTTCCTCGTTCACATTATCATGTCCCTGAAGTTCAATGAAATAGCAAACGTACGAATTTAAATTTGTATGGAATCCTCATAGAAACTGTTGTTTACCAATTGCAAATAAAATTTTTCTCAGAAGTTGCTGGAGTTTAAGAATTTTCCGGATTTTTTAAATTTTTTTTTTCTTTGTATCATAAACAGTACCGTTATGCCAAATTTTAAGTTTCTGAGGCTGCGAATAGTATAAAGTGCGCCTAATAAGTGTGGTGAATGGATGGATATCTCAAAAACAACGTCAGGTAAAAATGCGGCCACGCGCTTGCACAAAGAGAGACTAATGGAGAGACGGCACATAGCAAGGGGCGCAAAAAACCGACGCAGATTAGTCTGCTATGGGCAGTCGAATGGTGTGTGTGTGAAAATTCATATCAAATGGAAATGGAGAAACGGACAAACATGAAATTTTGTTACAAAATGGGAAAAACGGCCACAGAAACGCATGCAATATTGGTCCAGGTGTTCGCCCACACAGGAGTGGAAAGTGGTGTCTGTTGCATGACAACGCACGCTCACATACTGTGATCCGTGTAACAAAGTGTAACTTTTATCGCACATCCACCATACTCGCATGATCTGGCGCCTGCAGACTTGTTTTTGTTCCCTCGCCTTAAGGAGGACCTGAAGGGCACACGTTTTGCAGACTTACCAGACACCCGACGACGTGTGACATCTGTGCTTCGATCGATCCCGAAAGAGGCCTTCGCTGGCTCATTCCAGCAGCTTTATCAACGATGTCAAAAGTGTATTGTGTCTAACGGATTTTACTTCGAGGATGAATAAAGAAATTTTGTTTCCATGTTTCGTTTTATTTGTTTTATGCTTCCATTCACCGAACTTTTAGACATACCTTGTACCTCAATTGATGTTCGGTCAATCAGTGATTTAGTGTCTAAATAAAGAAACTGAATTCATATATCTATTGAACTAGAAAAAAGAGAAACGTGAAATTTGGAGGCTTAGTTATGTTGGGACACTACTTTAATTAAAAACAAGTTCCAGATTTCTAGGCAATTCTGGCATAAAGATATGGAGGGGTGAAAAATAATCAAAGTAGCTTCCAGAAAAGGATACAAGAAAAATAACGGTTGTGCGTGCTTGACATGGTAGGGGCATTGCCATGCCTCCAGATCAGTGTTGCCGGATTTAGTAACTTTTTTAAAGCCCTTGTCCTTTGTTGGACATTGTTAAACAATGCACAAAACAATGAAAACAAGGACAAGCGCTTTAAAAAAGTTACTAAATCTGGCAACACTGCTCCAGATTAACAAACGTTTCCAACGAAATTCATATCTCGGACTTGCTATTATTCCTCATTCTTAACAATTGGCCAAACAAGTCGTCATCAAGTATTCCACGCCTGCAAACAATGTCGTAACCACTTGCATAATAATAATTCCGTTGCAGGTTAATTGATGTTTGGCAGTGGCCTTTAACCATTGACACTTTCATATTTTGAATGTTTTTAATTTTTCCTTTCTTTGTATCCTAAACACTGTCTTTATATCCAAATTTCAAGTTTTTAGGGCTGCGAGAAGTACCTCAGATTTTTGATAATAGGCCAGTGCGTCAGTGTCTAAATAAAGAAACTTTGAGTTGATGTATCTTATGAACAAGAAAAGATAGAAACGTAAAATTTGAAGATTCAGTTCCGTTTGCAAATTACTCTATATAAAAAAGTTTTAGGTTTCTATGTAACTCTGTCACAAAGATTTGGAGGGTCAAAAACATACCGAGTTGCTTCTTGAAAAGGATGTTACGGCTGTGCTTGTCGACTTGGCGAGGGCACTACCGTGTCCTTCAGATTCTACGTTCATGGCCTATCGGCGCCCTTTCTGGAGTAACATACTTCCAGTTGTTATTTTAGACAGCGATTTAATGATCTCTTATCAGGTGGGTCTTCACGATAACGTCGTTGACTTTTAATTGGCGTTTTTAACGCTTTCCGCTCGGGAGTCGCCACTGTGATCGTAGTGCATATGCTGGGATCAATCACGTAATGCGCATATGCTGGGATCAGTCACATAATGAAAGCAGCTAAAACCTTGAGAGCTTCTCTTTTCATTGTTGTAACCACATCGAAATAGCATTTATAGTTGTAACGTACCTTTTTTATACCACCAATCATTTATACTCACTTTGTGTACAGGGTGTTGCAGATAATTATAGGGCAGTATAACGGAAAGCCTACCCGCTCGATTGCAGGGGCCGACTCGGTCGATTGGCAGAATGGAGGGAGATGAAGTTGGCCTGCAGCAGCCAGCAGTTTCCAAAGCCGGGGAGGGGGGGGGGTGAACGTCAAAATGTCATGTTTTGGATAAAATTACCCAATTATCATTTGATGTCGAGCCGGCCACTGCAATCGAGCGGGTAAGCTTCCCGTTATACTGCCCTGTAGTTACCCGCAACACCCTGTACTTAGGGGCATTATATTGTAATTTGTTCTTAGGCCATACTCCGTTTCCCCCTACCCTCAGTATCTGATACACTATTCATAAGCACTCGTTATTCATACACATCTTCTAGCACATCTCTCAAACATGTTTATACAATTTCATTCACCGAGTCATGCTATCGAATAAATTTACCTATTCATAATGTTTCAAGTCGTAAATTAAATATAAACGTTTTAAGTTTGTTTTTAGTAATGATAGCTTGCTCATTCTCCACTGGTTTTGCTTGTGTTCTTAGCTGATGCATTGTTGGATTAAGCGTCTCCAACAATCATTGCCTCTGCTTACAGCCAACTGGTTGTTGTAGCGCCTATTCTTAGTAACAGTCCATAGTTCGGATTATTCAGTTATTTAAGGACAAGAAAATATATTTTTTATGATTATGCTGGTTGCTGTCATGTGTTGTGAAAAAGGATCAAAGATAGAACCCGGTATCGCCGTCACTCTGTTTGATGACACTGGTAATTTGGTAATCCATTAGAATAAGATATATCTATTCATGTCTTTAGAAGCTATCAAGTACCAGCTGATGATATGTATTGTTCTCTTCTAAGATAAATAAATCATCTAGGATCCCGAGTTCTTGAGATGTATTAATCTGGATTGCTTACCATAGATTAAGCTGTTGGATCTACAATGAACAATTATCATGTAGGAATGATGAATATCCTTGGGTGAGTGTGTGTAACTTTAAGTCCCGGGCAGATGAGAAATTATGTGATCGGCGGTGTACCACTCACCAAGGTTTTCTTTTAACCACGGTTTCTGTGAGCTAGGACTTTTTAGCGAGAAAATATGATACAAAACGCAGTGTAATAATTGTCGGCTCATATAATGTAAATAAGTATGAATTGCATAGAGTTGAAGCCTTAATGTATTTCTTATAATGTTTGTTATGTTGATCATTGAGGATTTTCTTTTGCTGGCCATGCAATGGAGGGCAGCTTAAACGTGTATTACATGTTAGTTTTGGGTTGGAAGTTTTATGACTGAATATTAGATGTAAAATCTTTGAGTTTACTCTGTATAACAAACAATACGTTTAGCAAATCCTTAGGTAGCAACACTTTGGTCGTTGTCTGCTTATTAATCTGTACAGTTTTACTATAGTTTACTAGTTGTTTTGTCTTGCTTGACAATGTTAAATTGTAAAGGAAATAATTATTCCTAATCTTCTGATGCCACTTACATATGTTGTTCGCAATGTAATGAGGAGCAATCCGTTACGATTCTCTCTTAGAAGATCGGTTGTTCGTTGCTGAATGAGTTAAGCGGGTATTGTTAAGAACTTAACCATTTGGGCCAAGTCTCATGCGTTGATGTTGTAGCTAGATCAAGATTTTGTTGGTGTTTTGAAGCTCTCAGGTCAAACGCTGGCCAAAAATCGATTTTTCAAGATATGGATATCGAGATAATTGCAGCTGGAGTTTGTTTCTATTTCACCAGTCAACAAATTTCAACATTAATATGCACGCAAAAATCCAAACCGCTTTTCCACAATAAAGTTTTAATACTCATGAATGCACATTTCGAACGCAAAGTATTTATTTTTCTACAAGATTAAATTTACAATAACACTCAAGGCAATATACAGGGTGCTTTTGAAAAGGATGACCTGAGATATCTAGCGATGTTCTGCACTTTAAAATAAACACAGGTTTCCTCGTACGTTTTGTCGAAAATACATTCCCTAAAGGAATAAACAGCTCGTGAAGTTTGGTTAAACTCCGCCCATAACGTAAACAAAAGCGCTTGAAAAAGAGTAAACACCACCACGTGTTCCATTAATAAGTTTCTGCGAAGTACCTGTGTACTAATGTGTTGGCCCTAAACTCAACCGCTCTCACAGGAAAGCCAAATTAGGCTATTGGAAACTGCGTGATCGAAAACATACTTCAGTAAAACTAAGGTCTAGTAATTACGAATATTTCAATGGGCTGTGAAAGTGGTTGAGTTCACAGATATAGAGGAATAGATCGGCAATGCCATTGTGTTCGTTGAAGCCTCGCTTACGTTCCGCCGCCATCTTAGGTCACTACAGAATACGAAAAATTACAACCAAACACCACACACGTATTCACCATTGTACCTTGTATTTTATTCTAACTTACTTAATTAACTTTATAACATTAAATATTCTAAGAAAAAGCATATGAATCGAGTACTTGCTGCTTACACGTGCAGTACAGTAAGATGGCTTAAGTTGGCTTCACTAGCGCCAATAAGAAAGGTATGGGCATTGCCGATCTATTCCTCTATATCTGTGGTTGAGCTTAAGGCCAACACATTAGTGCATAGGTAGTTCGCAGAAACTTATTAATGGAACATGTGGTGGTGTTTACTCTTTTTCAAGCGCTTTTGTTTACGTTATGGGTGGAGTTTAACCAAACTTCACGAGCTGCTTACTCCTTTAAGGAATGCAACATCGACAAAACGTATGAGGAAACATGTGTTTATTTTAAGGTGCAGAACATTGCTAGGTATCTCACGACATCCTTTTCAAAAGCACCCTTTATATACAGGGCGTATCAGGTTCGATGGTCATAAAGTATCCAGCGTGATCCTTTGCATGATTACAAACTTAAAGTTCCTTATTGAAAATGTCGAAAACTCAAAATTTAAATTGCGTCGTTACGTCATTTATGAACTTTCCGCACCAGTCGTTCATTAAATTCAAAGGGGCGATTCGAGGGGTCCGACATTCAAGGAAATGATGTACGAGATTTAAAAATCCCCAGAGTTTTCAAGTGATTATAAGATTTTGAATTTTGTGAGATTTCTAAAGATTTGGGAGAGATTTCATAAATCTGTAAGATTAGACTATTTAACTCAGAAACTACTCCTTGGAATTCGATCAAATTTTAACGGTATGCACAGTTTTATGTACCCTATCATTTCCCCAAACTTTATTATCCTAGGTGTTATAGAACCTGAGTTATTAACTTGTTGATCTTAGTGACGGCATTTTTATTTCTGTTCATATCTCGGTTATCGTAAAAATTCTAACCCATGTTCATATGAACTTTTTTGCTTAGAATCAACCATACTACCACTTCTAAAATTTTGTGACAGGGTTTCAGACTCATCCTAGATATTTTACTTTTGTTATATTTGCATAATGTACTGTTTGTACTATTGTTTGTAACATTACAAGATATTTAATCATATTAAAAAAATCCTAATTTAAATAGATTGGTACTGAATATTTAGAAAAACCTATTTAATATTAAACGTAAACGTTATGAGGGCCAACCGAGAAAACCTGGAACAAAATATGCAATAGTGAAAACGTGAAACGAAATGAGAATTCGCGAGGAATTCGAGAGATCACTTTAGCGAACGAGAGCGATAGCAAGGAGCATATCCTTGGCGAACGAGAGCGATATGCTCCCTGGTGATACACAATAACGAAGCACAGATTTTTCGATTTAAGCGGGTTTTTGTTAGATATGAAGATGAGGAAAATATTTTACTATAAAATATTGTGGGATAGAGAATAATTTACAATTTTCAATTTAATTTTTCCAATTAATTTTTCAATAAAAATTATAAAGCCCACATTTTAAATCTACATCACATATTCAATTAAACAAAAACTCATTTTTAAAATCTTTCATTTGTTTTGCACTTAACTGCAAAAAAAGATGTTCACTGGAGCAGTTTATTTCACTAGAATTGTGGAAAGATAGTAAATTCCATCGTTATTGCAAAACTAGAAATAACAGAATAAGTTGTGGCCGCAATGGGCAACTCCTCGATGCAAGAAAGAAGTATTCAGTGTATGGAAATCAGTTTCCAAAATATAATACACAATTTTGAATTTCGAAAAAATTAAAGCCAATCATAAAAATGAAAGGCATGAACATGATATAATTTTGAATAGCCAAAAAATGGTAAAGCCAGTTTTATGAGTTATTTAAAATCATTAAAATATTCTTTACTATAATTACATTAACTTGAACGTTTTCGAGTGCCTGCACTCATCATCAGAAGTTTAGAGGGAATGATACAAAAATTGAGAACTAAAGAATTCATAAGTTCCAAGACATGGAAGGGGAAGGAAAATCACATGATCATCCATTTATTGTTTAGATCATGTGATGCCGTCACTAGAGTTATTAATAAAAAATGCTTCTTTTATTAATCTTTTCTTTAGTAATGTTCCTTTTGATGTTCCTTTTGATTAGCCAATGTAAACTGCCTCACAAGAATCACATTTCAACTTTATACCCCGGAGTTGTGTTCCGCTAGTATTTTGTCCTTTAAAGAACCAAGAGTTTTTTGAGCGTGTGTGAGCTCTTATAGCAAATTTTATGCCCAAATTTCTTGGCGATCTTGTCGAGGCCCTTAACCAAGATCATATTATATGGCATTACTGTATAGGGTGATTCAGAAACGTAGGTCAAGAATGAAATACCATGTTCAGTTTGTAGCGGGGAACAAAATTTTTGTACGAGGTAGGAATGACATTACAGTAGGTGTTCAAAATGCCGACCCTGAGCCTCGATGCAGGTGTTTAGTCTGCGGACGAAATTTAGTGTTTGAAACGCTCGGCGATGTGGGTGATCACGGTCTGGAAAACGCTGTTGGTAAATCCTTTCCGCTTCAGTAGCATTACCCTGTGCTTCATGTCCGCCAGCTCCGCATTAGTCAAGCGATCCATTGTACGACAATGGAGTTACATGTTTCGTTTCCTCTCTTTTAAAGGAGAGAACACGAACAATTTGCATGTTTAGATCCTAATTTACATGGACCCTACCATTGTCGTCCGGGTAACGCACATCCATTCCTACCTCGTACAAGTTGCATTATCTCTGTAAGGATGCATTTCCGGCCCATGTTTATAGGAAAAATATTGTTCCCGCTACAAACTGTACATGGTATTTCATTTTTGACCTACCTTTCTGAATCACCCTGTATACTTCTGCTTGTCTTTTTCGGGTTTCAACCTCGTTGCTTGCTGTACTGCCATTCTCCTTCTGTGTTTTTTTGATAAGGTCAGTTCTATGTTCATTTTTGTTAGCAAAAACTTTAATTTTCTCTATCTCGTCTTCCCTCTTTTGTTGAAACGAGGACACCTTATGCGCAAAGCAGTGGTTTGAGTTGCTATTGATATATGATGGAGTAAAGCAGGGGTTCTGTAAAACCCAAATGCTAGTTTGTTATTATCCTTACATATTTCAAAATAGAGAAAAGGAATTTTTCATTCTTTTTCCAGTTCCATGGTGAACTTGATAGTTGTAGAGACGTTGTTTAGTTCCGAAAGGAATGTGTTAATGTCATATCTAGAGGTGTCAAACACCGCGAAAACATCGTCAACCTGTCTGACCAAATTTCTGGAAAATATGTGAATGTTTCACGGTCTTTGGTTACAAAGTTCCTGAGATAAGGTAAGCCGGGGGAAGGTGGATAACGTTAAGCTGTTAGCGCGAATTTTTTTTTTATAATCGGTTTTCGTTCATTTCCACTAGACGACGAAATTTGTTCTTTAGTTATTTCCGATTCCATCGATTTCGGCCGCGATCAACGGGAAGGAAAAAGGTTTTCTGCAAGCAGTAGCATCCAGCTTGGTGAGTAAAATCCCTACCATCTAAGACACGATAAAAGTCATTCTGGTCTACATATTTGAATAACGATTGTAAACATGTAGTTTTTTGGTTGGTGGAGGTGTTAAGTAAAGGCTATTGAATGAAGGCATAGCCTCACTGATCGGCCATTAGCAACATTATAGACATTTATCCATCTTCCCCTGGTGTTCTTGGGTAAGGTGGATTGATGAAGGCATTGATAACTTCATGCTCTATCAAACTTATTGATCTTTCATTTTGAAAATTCTTAAAAATATTGCTCTTGGTCAATCATATTTTTTAATTTTTTTCACTTACATTTTTTAAATTGTCAATTTGGCTTGAACTTATCCACCTTCCCCCGGCTTACCTTATAGGTCAGCCAAGAATGGACTAATGAAGCAACCCACCGGTGTGCCATCCGTCATTTTGTAAAATTGGCCATTAAATTGAAACAGGTTGTTATGACAGTAAAAATCATTATTGTTCGAAATGTGCATTCATGTGGATTAAAACGTGATTGTGGAAAAGCGGCTTGTTTTTTTGCGTGCTTATTGATGTAGTAGCCAAAGAAAAGGTAATGTTTAACGTTTTTCGAAGTTTCAACATGTTTGTGGTATTTTGTTTGCCGCTTACTCCCACGATAAGAGGAAGAAAACTAAGGGTTGTTATTTCATTCGGCAGGCTGTTATAAAAGAACGAACTTATTATAGCGTATAATTTAATGTTTGCACACAGATTGTTTTCATACTTTTGCATCTAATAAAATATAAGTTAGTAGTTGTTTGAAAATGAGGAAACTATCAAAAATCCTTTTATTCTGTGAGAGCTATAAAAAAGCCCTGCTTTGACCCACTAAATGGTATGGATATTTACATTCCCTGATTATTTCTCATGTTAAAAAATAAATCTCAGCTGCAACCGCCTGCAACATAATAAGTATAAAATTTTGTTTTAGGTCGGGGCATTTACAAAGATTTGCTTTTTATCTGATTCGATAAATTTTTGACCGAAAATGACCGTGTAGTTTTTAAAAAAAAATATAGATAGTACACTTACTAGAGCAGGGAAGATCAGTAAGGCTTAGAAAATATCGAAGAAACAACCGATTCCATATACATCCTGGATCTCATACGTCGTTCCAATTCATCCCAAAGATGTTCGATGGGGTTGAGATCAGGACTCTGGGCGGGTCAATCCAGTTCTTCAACCCGCATCTCGTCAAACCAGTCGGATATGGATCTTGCTTTGTGGCAAGGCGCGTTGTCGTGCTGGAAGAGAAACGGCCCGTCACCAAAGTGTTCCCACAGCACTGGAAGTGCCCCGTTATCCAGAATGGTCCTGTAACCATCAGCACTGAGGTTTCCGTCCACCTTGATGAGCGGGCCCAGTCCAGTCCAGGAGAAACACCCCAGGTGTTCACAGGGGTGTCCCAACTCCTTTGATCATGTAGTGTATTATGCAGATGTCTTTGAATCAATTGTATAATAATCGTGGGTTTATTCATCTGCTGTACATATAACCAAGCCTTAAACCAAGCCACTTGAACCGAAGATATCCTGAGGCTAGGACGAAAGTTCTCATGGTTCTTCTCCTTTTAGTACCTTTTTATTTGTGTTTATTGTTTTTTTTTCATTATTATATAATGTACAGCAGATGAATAAACCTGCAATTAATAATACAATTAAGTTTACTATTACGCAACATTTATGAAGCATTTCTCAAAGAAATATTGTCACTGTTTAGATGCTTAGACAATGTCACAGTTAACACTTGATTTAAGAAAACTAAGAAAAAGATCTAGAAAAGCAAAGCGATAATTTTAATATGTGTCGAAGCGTTTTGGTGCACTCCCACTGACGATATCGGCCTCGGTAGCTCAGTGGCTGATGCCCGAGTACGCGAGTTCGATTCCTGGCCGAGGACGAAGAGGATTTTTCAGGGGGAAATCCTGAGATCATGCACTTCCTTCGGAAGGAAAGTAAAGCCGTTGGTCCTGTGTAGTCGTTTGCCGGCTGCACATTAAAGAACCCTTGCGAGGCAAAATTTGCGGCCCCTATAACGCCGTCCTGAAATGACCATAGCAGTTGAAAAGGACGTTAATACCAAACAAACCAAACCAACCCACTGATGATGTCTCTCGCTAATCTTCGCGCGCAGCCTCGCCGCCAGCGAATGTATCGGTTACTGAACGCTTAGTCTAGCTGCTATTCTTGGGAGAACAACGTTATGTGACGAGATGCTGTACAAAATAGCTCACCCGACCAGTTCGGCCACCCGGGCAGGCATGGAGGATACCTGGACAAACTAAGAAAAGCCCAAAAACTGATCAGGTCGAACACAAGAAAACTACAAAAAATATCCAATTTTGAAGTGGAGAGGCTGATGGTATTACCTCCACAGTTTTAAGGTGCTAAACCCAACTTAAAAAAAACTTTAACGCCTCCAAAGAGGTTCTAGGAATTTCGTTATTTAATAAGTTCATCTATCCAAAATTGAATGGTTGAAATAGTCATTTTCAGTCCATGTCTTGTCAGGAGCACACAACACTCTACGTGGCCTTCCGTGGCCTGATATTTACGTGAGTTTTCCCCGTGGCCTTCCTCTACGTGAGTTTTAAATGTAGCCAAAATGGAATATGAATTTCTGATCATTGTAAGTGATCAGATGAATATTTAAAATATTTTACAGAAGCATTAGAAATTATAAGGCGTACAACACAAGAAAGCGTGGTTGACTCTAACAGAGGTAGGTCGCAAGATTCTAGGACTCGTGTCAGCCATGTTGAAAACCATCGCGTCATCTACAATGGGGAAGAATTTAGACATCAGAAGACACCAGATGGCAGATTATACTATCCATCCTAAGACAGCAATTTTTTAATGTTAACCTATGGGAGAAACTACAATTTTTTGTTCTGAATTAATAAAAATGGTGATGTTAAAAATATTAAATGTCTCACTATCTTTATTGATATCTATCACTTTTTAACAAGTTCTTATTTTTAATTAAAATGAATTTTTAAAATAAATTTGTAATAAAAATTTTAAGAGAAGTGAAAATTTAACAATTTGCAATAGCTATTGCTTTCTGAAATTAAAAAATGACAGGCTAAACATTTTTACGGAATTAATAAATTATGTAGCTCAGCAAAATGATGTTTAAAAAAGCGGTATTTTTTATGCGAATTTTCATAAGAAAATCCATCTAGCACTTAAACAATTTTTTTTTTAACAATTTTCATTTATTATTGAATTTTAATAACTCTTTGAAAACCGAATTGTTTCCCCTCGTACTTAAAAAAAAATTCAATCAAAACCGCCGTTTTCCCCGTAGGTTAACATTAAAAATGGCTGCTTTAGGATGGGTAGTACAATTCGCCATCTGGTGTTTTGCTTGAGAAATGTTATACATTCTTCCCCATTGAATTCATGTCAAATTTATGGCATTGTTTAAATATGGTCTGACAGAGATTCAGTGAGCGCCCAACAGCTGTAGCTAGTATCGCACCTGTTTGGCAAGATCTATAAAAGGTTTTTTTATAGACCTTGTTATTTGGGAGAAAGTCTTATATTTTTTCTAAAACCTTATGATCTCTCAACCTAATTCTACAAATACATTCGATCCGGGTAACAACAATACGTAACTTTGGATTGAAGGTTCCATTTGCATGCATTGTTAGAGCTTTAGAACTTAGAGTCTCTTAATATACATTCATGTTTCGGAGCGTATTTCGTTTATTGCATTCTTTCCTAATTTATGTTTTCTATGTGAATTTTTTTACAAGAATTTTCTATTAAAATATGAAACAAAATTTGAACCAGATCACTCCTAATACATTTTCAACAATACATTCTCCCTCGAGACGCATAGAGAATGTAAGGATTAAGAAGACAAGCTATTTCCTCTCACTTCCGAAATCACATACATTTTTCTCCGGCGCTATGTAAAACTCTCTCATTTTTACACAACATTTCAACACGACGCGAAGCCGGGTAGAATTCCTAGAGGGTCATGAATTTTCACCGTATTAATTATAGCTTTTTAATGTTTTTTTTTTAAATTTTGACTGTATATTCACTTTCAGATACTGAAAAATTTCATCAAAAAAAGCCCGAGGAATGTCGGGGATATCAGCTAGTATCACATTATTTCGATGGTCCACTGCGAATTATGGGGGTGAGAGTTAGAGGGTTCATACCATCCATGTGGTGTTTAAGCATGTAAAGGAAAGAAATTCGATGTACATATTCCTTTAAGTAAGATCTACATTGATGATAATTCTAGTAAATCAAAATTATACAAAAAAGTATAACTGGGGCAATTGTCCGAGAAAGTAAAACAAGGGCAAATGTCCACAATTGAAACCAAGAATAAAGAGGTATGTGGATAATCGTAATTAAGTATAAAGAAGGGCTCTTTTACCAAAACAAAAGTAATAAAGAATATAACAAAAACAAAAATAACGGAAAAATACAACCTGGAAGCGCTTTTCGAGAGCAAAGCTCTCATCATTCGGCAGGAACCAAGGAGAACACGTTGAAAACCCAAAGTGAACTGATTAGGAACGACAATCGACAATCGAACAGTGTAGTGTATCGGTATTCGTGTAGAACTTGAAGCATAGCTTCCATAATCTCACCCTTCATAATCATATTCCAAGGGAAATACACTGAACTAGAAAAGAAGCCTGATGTACCCACAAAGGTCATCCAAAGTATGAAAGAAAATTGCCTCCTCTTGGTAGAGGAAAATTTGATTGACGACTGTCTAGACTAGAAGCAGACCACTAGTATTAGATAAAACACGACCTATGAAGTCCAGTAATCTGGAAATATGACATTATCAATGTCTTCAAAATTAATATCAAGTATATGCCTTGGATCACGATATCTCTTTCTATGTATAGGATGATTTAAAATGCCCGAGACTAGCTCGTTGCTATGATTTTCTATATTGGGCAGCATGGATTCCATGAGCCCTTGAACGTATTTGCCAATATGAGTCATGTTGAAGTCATTATAAATGGAGGAATTGCGAACAATTCTCCGATCTTTTTGCGCTATAGTCCTAAGGGTAACGTTTTGGAACGTTTGCAGTTCTTTCCACCTAGTCTTACATATTGTGGCCCAGACGGGCATACCATACGTCAAGATGGTCCGAACAATGACCTTATAGAGTAGGAGTTTATTATCAATGTTTAGAGCACTATTCCGGCCCAGCAAAGCTATCAAGCTAAACTTGGCTCTCCTGGCCTTATTCAACGCATAAGTTGCGTGGGGAGTCCAGGTAAGTTTAGAGTCAATGACAACACCAAGATATTTATAAGTTTCAACCCAGTCCAGTTTTTTGCCATATAGTGTTAGAGAATCTAATGATCTCTTTCTCTTCTTGGAGACAAACATCGCCTTGCATTTGTCTACATTCAGTTTTAGCCTCCACTTGCTAAACCAGCTTTCACACTCCTTTAGAGCCTTCTGTAGCCTTCTGATTAGGAACCGAAGAAAGCGGTTTATATAGCGAGAGAAATACAAGGCAGACCAATAATAGAAAAGAAATAAAAACAATATTATTGGTTGGCTAATTGAGACCACCACTGAATTAGAGGGGAATCACCAATAGGGCCTAAGTCGGAGTTTAATAACGTGTTGTTCTTGGATTTATGGATAGCCATGCTCTCGAAAGCATCTAGCAAGTGTTTTTTATTGATAGATTGTAACAGTTTTAAGTTGTCGATAGAAAAATCGTGACCCGTCTCTATTGAATGTTTGGCTATGGCTGATTGACTGCATCTACCGAATCTTCTGTGGTCGAGGTGTTCCTTAAATCTGGTGGATAAATTGCGTTTGGTCTGACCTTTGTAAAGCTTAGGACATTGCGAACAGGATGACGTAGATGCCTGACTTTTGTATATCCGGTACCTTACCTTTGGGGTTGCCCAGCAAGTTTCGTATTTGGTTGGGGTTGCTGAAAGAAAGAGAAATGTTATGTTGTTTGAAAATTGAATTTAAATTTTTAATAAGTAGTTTATTGTAAGGAACGGATATGGTTCTATACTTATCTTTGATGAGATGTAGAGTGGTTATGTCTGATAGAAATTTTTTGAACTTCCTCTTCCTCAAAAGATCGTCAATCATTTTCGAGTTGTACCCGTTTTTCTCGGCTTTTTTTTTAATCAAATCAATCTCTTCTTTGAATGAAGTATTGTTTAATGGGATATTGAGTGCCATATCCAACATGAAAATAAAAGCTGAAACTTTTTGGGTCGAAGGATGGCTTGAATCGATGGGAATGTAGTTAAGGTGATTGGAGGGTTTCCTATGAATATCAAAATACAGGGAGTGATTATTCCTAATTTTCACTAAATCCAAGAACGGTAGTTTATTGTTTTCTTCAACTTCACAAGTAAACTTGATAGAAGGGAAGAAACTATTGATGTGATTAATGAATGCATTAACGTCACAGGAGTTCGTGTCAAAAACTGTGAAAACATCGTCTACGTAACGGAACCAAGTGTCGGGAAAGTAATTTTGAAGACATTTTTAAGGATTCTAATTTTTACTTTCCCGACACCTGGTTCCGTTACGTAGACGATGTTTTCACAGTTTTTGACACGAACTCCTGTTTAATTACTCTAAATTCACTTCATCACGATATAGGCAGTACGAGCAACAATTTTATTCCGAAATAGCTTTCATGAGTTCCACGAAAGTACCTAATAATGCCTCAATCAAACCGAAATTCGCGCTGATTCATTTGCTAATCGCGTCTCTTCGCCTATGGATGACGTCACAGCACGCCAAGATCTTTTTGAGATTGTGCGAGAAGATGCGAGTTCTGCTCTGAGCGCGCAACCTTATTATTCTAATAACCTTGGCGACTTGAATCTTTTCGGCCGTGATGAGATGGATGTTTCCACTACATTGTGGATACCTTCCCGGAGGGTTCCCAATAATGGCACCAGGTCTCATCTACCGCGATAATCTTCTTCAAAAACGCTTCCCCCTCACGACTGTAACGTTCCAGATGATCCAAACAGCAGCCGAAACGCAGCCCTTTGTGCTCTTTCGTGAGCATTCGTGGTACCCAATGACAGCAGACCTTGCCACATCCCAGGCTTTTCACTACAGCATATGCGGGACCAATACTGAGGTTGTGATCTTTCGCAATTGACCGTATGCTGATCCGCATGTCCTCACGAATTGACTTATCCATGTCTGTCTTCAACTGATCGGTGATGACCACGTTTGCTTGGCCCGGACGTGGTTTATCAGCAGTTTCCACACGACCATTATGAAACATTTTGGCCCAATGCACCACGGTTCTTTCGAGACACATGCTTCTCCATAAACATTCAACATCCGAGCATGAATGGTGGAATGTCCTCAGCTGTCAGAAACATTATCACCGCTCGTTGGTCAGTTTCGGACGGAAATTTAATGAGGGTCCATTATAACACAAACGAAATACGAACATAAGCCTAATGTAACTTCCCACAGCAGTGATTATCAAAACAAGCAGACGATATGTCAACAATCACCCGTTTGCCTCGTGTCTGCGCACTCACGTACAGCCCGAATCACTTTAATTTGAACATACCTTATATATGCATATTAAATGTGTACCGATCACTGGCCATTTATTATCTGTCCTATTTAGGGAACTATTGATATTTCTTTTATTGTTAGCACATTTTCTATATATAGAAATGTGCTTATGTGATCAGTTTGTCCAGCTATCCGCCCGTCCGTCTGTCTGTAAACAATCCCACAATTCATTGCGATGCAATAGAAAGAGTGCATGTATTGAATTGCTGGAAGACACGGATTATCCTCGGATTAGGGGAAAACGCGTGTTGAGAACGTTAATGAGATGCTGCGCGTGAAGGATGCACGTGTTTGACGATTATTGAAAGGGCAGTTCGGTCTCTAAATCAAGAGAATTTTCTTATTCATAGGGAGCTTAGTATTTATTACAATAACTTGAAAACGAATTAACTTTTTCAAAGTCTGTTTTCACCATCCATTAATACCGAACAGAGCACGAACAAGTACGAACGTGAGATAGCCGGAATAAGTACGTACTATAATAGCACGTGCTTTAATGGTACCATTATGATACCCCCTTAAAAACTTCCTATAACCAGATATGGCATGTAATATATCAAACAAATCGTCACAACATGTCATAAACGAATATATAAGAGTAACTAGTGATAGCAGGTATTGGTCTAATGGCGCGTGTACGTGCAAAGATGTCTCATGAATGAATGTAACGCGTAAATAATGTTGGTGTGAAATGTTTAGTAGTACATGTTTTAATGGTACAAAATGAAACTTTCAATGCTAAGATATGGCATGTAATATATCAAACAACTCGTAACAATATTTAATGAGTGAATATAACGAGTAAATAATGGTAATGGTTATTGGTTTATTAACACGTGTCCTAATGGTGCCATGTGGTACCATATGGTACCGTTGGAAATTTCAATGCTAAGATATGTCATGTAATATATCAAACAACTCGTAACAACATGGAATGAGTGAATATAACGAGTAAATAATGATAATAGGTATTGGTTTAGTAGCGCGTGCCGTAACGGAGCTATATGGTACCATATGGACCATTGGAACTTTCAATGCTAAGATATGCATGTAATATATCAAACAATTCGTAACAACGTGCCATGAGTATATATAACGAGTAAATAATGATAGTGATTATTGGTTAAGTAGCACGTGCCTTAATTTTGCCATATTAAACCATATGGTACCATTGGAACTTTCAATGCTAAGTAATGGCATGTAATATATCAAACACCTCGTAACAACGTGTCATGAATGAACATGAGAAAATAATGATGGTGGGAATTGGTTTTGTAGCACGTGCTCTAATGGTGCAATATAGTATTGTTAGAACTTTCAATGCTATGATATGGCGTGTAATATATCAACCAACTCATTATGAGTTGTTAGATCTATTGTTATCCATAGTTTATTTTTATCAAGAGCATAATGCTGTTAGGCTTAATGTTATCTAAAACTCACTACTGTTATACATATTGCTAATTAATAGTAGTTAATCGTTTGCTTCAATAGTAGACGATAACGTAGAAACACTTTAGTAATTTAATATGAAAAAATAATAGATGCTTACACACAACGCTTCAGCAATTAAGGCTCACTTCGTTTAATATTATGTGGGAATTCTTACAAATTAAAGAACTTTTATTTTTTTAAATGTATGAGGAATAACTCCCTCTCCATTTACCTTTCAGTTCTTCAGGTTTATTTTTTGAATTTTCTCTATACATTAGCTTACTTAAATAGTAAATTACAATTAGTTTTCATATTTATTTATTTTCTGTTAAGTGTTTTAAAATGTTGATTAATTCAATATATCCATGTACGATGCTATAACATGAAAATGTGCTCCCTTTACCCGCTTTGGCGGTAAAATCCATATTGTGTTAGTATTATTATTAATTTTCTCTTTGTTTTAAAACAGTTTGCATTTTCTCTTTGTTTGGTGCCCTAATTTCATATATTATGTAATTTATAAAAGTTAGTTAAATCAATTTTTCTCTATTTTTATGCCATACAATTTTTCTCTAATTTTTAAGTTTGTTATTGCTGCTATCGTATCATTGGATCCTGGAGACTATCTTGGTTCGTGGGAGGTCACAATACAAACACGACGAGTCTATTGTTGTACAAACTCTGCCTTGCATCGTTGGTCATGAGATACCTGTTTTTAGTATGCCTTCATTATGAATATCGATTATTATCGATAATTATTATTTTTTTTGAAATATAAAGTGCACATTGATCTTCCTCTTGCTTTGAAGATCAACTGTGCAAAATTTCATCAAGATCGGAATAAAACTGTAGATTTGTGTAAGATACAAACCCATAATGAATATTTTCCTATTGTAAAATATTATTAAGTAGCGGAAGAATGGAGCTACTTATTGTTTTCACAATGTCCGTCTGTCTGTCCGTCCGTCCGTCCCCTTCATAATTTCCGCATTTTTTGAGGTAGAAGGTTGAAATTCGGAATGTAGCTTACTATGGGCATGTGCACCTTCACTATTTAGTTTGGTTTTGATTGGCCCACTGGAGGCGGAATTTCAGAGGCGGAAATAAGAGGGGACAAAAAAGTGTACGCGTTTTTATGCATATAAAGCAGCGAAATTCGGTATGCAGATTCCTCTAAGCAAGACCAACATTACTGTAAAGTTTGGACCAAATTGTTTCAATAGGGTCGGAGTTGTGGGAGGTGGTAGTCACTTGGTCTTTAGAACAATGGCATCATATGGCATGTGATATATCATTCGATCGGAAACGATGAGAAACGAAAGAAGATAGAACTATTTTTCATTTTCTAACTACTACATTCGTGAAAATCAATTTTTCGATTAATAAAATGGGAAGGGGGTTAAAAAGTTCAAATAAATGGGTAAAAATAGATGACCTCAGCGCTTCTGCTACTTTCCTATACCTTCCTCGGGAGGATTAATTTCTTTTTTTTTTACCGGAAGATATGCAAAGTTAATAAAAAAATAACCGATTCTGAGGCTTGAATATCAACCAATCATATTCCTTGAACCACAGTGTTTTCTCGCCACGTGTATTATAATATTTCTCCGAAATCTCACTCTCAAATTATTGATTTATCGGAGCCATTCTGTTTTTCCCGATGATTACGACATTTAAAAAAAAATTGGTGATTTTAATTTGGTACGATATGCTGTTTGAAGCGATTATATCACTCGCTTGTACTTGTACAGTGTTAACGCGTCAATTGAATGTTCATAATACGTTTAATCATATGCCAATCTCATTTTTTAAGCTGACTGGTCAATTGCATGTTATTTTTTAATCTACAGTTTAAAAAAAATTGTCCATAGAATTAGCCAAGTATGTCCTGATATTTATTTCTCAGCTTAGTGGAACTATCGCCACTGACAATTTGGCGAGCGGACTGCGCGGACACTGCCTACTTATTTCTTTTTATAAGAGTTACGTATTAGTTTAAATGTAACTTTGTTTAAAATGAAAGATGAAAGTCTCAATAACAACGTAGCATGTATAAAAATTTTCAATTCGTACTCAAAATTGAAAAAATTTATAAAAAACTTTCATTTTTTCTCTTCCCCTGCGATAGACACTGGCGCCATGGTTCGGCAACGTCACAAGTTGCCAAGAAGTGCGAAGGAGTTTCGAATTCGTGACGTCACACATTGGACGCTATCGGTTAGTTGTTAGTTGGGCATCGAAATGGACTATGAATATGAAACAAGACAGGTAGTGACGACTGCGATTTTGATAACAGTGACAGCGATATACAAGGGCCGTTAGCAGAATTAAATGCTACTGCAACTTCTGCGATATACAGCCCTATGCATTAAACCGTGAAACGGAATCTTCTGCTTGCCGCGTCTTCGTGTGCACATTAGGGCGGCGTGTGCCTTACGCAGCAGATAGGCTTACTTCCTCATTCCTTCGGCGTTTAACGAGTGCTGTTGCGGTCGTTGTTCTTGAAGAACGCCAGGCCCGTTTAGAGTTGGAAGAGCATCTAATTCCACCCTATACGTGATGTAGTTTCAGCGAATTTCTTGTTTGAATTGATACTGAATTTAAAACGGTGGATGCGTAGACAAAGCAAGACGCTTCAAAATGAGCACACGATGCTGTTTGGATACCAGTTCCCTCGCTTTCAAAACCTATTTTTTAATCGATTCTGATTCTGGAAATCTATGAAACGTGAAATTTCTCTTCGACTGTCTATTTCCACATCCAAACAGAAACAAATTGAAGGCATTCCGACATAAAACAAGTTAGCAAAATCTTATTATATGTAGAATCGTTCTAAGCGACTAGAATCTCGGCGACAAAATTCCCTGAGGTTCTCGCGGCAGGAAATGACAGTTTGTTCCGCCGTGTTCTGTGGAGAAGGAATGGAAGATCCCACGCAAATTTTCAATTTTCCGAGGCATTTTTCTTAATAAAATATTAGGAAAAATCGAAAAATTTTGAATGATATTTACTCTATTAACTTGGTTTAATGTTATGATGCAAAAAAAAAAAAAATAATTAAGTCGATTTTTCCCGTGGAGTTTACCTTTAAGTTTGAAGTAGTTAGCATGCATAGTTACCGATAGTCGAGGTTCCTGGTTCGAATCCAGGTCGCAGAATTTTTCCTTCCATTTTTCAATCGAAAAATCATTACCTATGCTTGGAGAGCATCTCCAGTTTATAATCATTATTATTTACTTGTGAGTTCATGAAAAATATTAATTCAAAACATGCATGAGTTGATCCTAACCCAGGTCCCCTTTCCTCCTACGCTGTTCCTAAAGCGAGCTCCCATATTTTTACGTTTACTTATTCTCAACTTTTTGGAATTCTGCTGTAAGATCAAGGTTTACACAACAAAAAGTTTTTTAGAAAAAATAAGCCTTTTTTAAATCTAAGATGATTTTGAACTAATTAAATAGCTGATATTTTATTAAAAAATTATGAAGTTGCTATTTAAGATTGTTTTTATAGGAAATAAATGGTTCACTTTCATTCAATATTTATTTCCTCCTTTCAATACCTAATTTCATAAAATGAAATGGCCTCGTCGAGGGGGCCCAGTTTTGGAGCACTTTTGTGAAATGGTAAAAGTGTAATGTTTGGGGATTTTTTTTTAATAATGATTTATTTTATGATGTTTTTAATAGTGCGACTTCACTTATAAAGTAACTAAGTCTGTGTTCCACATCGTCTTCTCATAAAAAGTAAACGAAAAATACTGGAGATAATACTTCAATATTAAGTAAACACTAGAAGAGTCGGCAGAGTGCTTTTTTGCTTTTACTCGTTTTTATAATATAGTCAGAAATAAAAGTTTTTATCTTTTTATTCATTCAGTCTAAGAAAACGAAAATTACTTTATTCTATACAGGAAACCTTTCTCTATAATAATACACTATAATTAGCTTAGAAAATGAGATATTGTATTTATTATAATTAATTTAAAATGAACAGGCGTGGATGTTACAAACTAAACGTCGATCTTATATACCCATTCATTTTAAAATATATTTATTCTCTACTTAATAAAAACCTGCTTTTTATGAAATTTCGTAGCTTCCTTAATTTTTCCATACAAGTTTTTCTGCATAAATATATATAAAAATTTTTTTATCGTACCTTTACTTCATCCTTGTAATTTGAGTGCCTTCTTTTTTTTCGATTTCCGAAGTTGAAATTTGGCGCCAAATTGCGAGATTGTTATTGCAGTTGGGTATAGGAACTTTTTTTTATTTTAATCCTCAGAGTCTCTTCTTTATCTTAAGTATAATGATAATTCATAAAATAAATTTAGAAAATAGAAATAAAGTAAAATGTTGGCGGATTAACAACAATAAGGTGTGACTGCCGCCATGATGACATCATTTCAGAATGCATTCCGAAATCCCCACCCCCCACCCCAGGGCCGCTTCAACGCTTAGTGGTGCTGCGTGATTTGCGAAAAACATCGATGTTTCCAAAATCATTCGATGTTAAATCGATTTTGGAATCGATATAAGATATGTTAAAAAAAACTTTGCTGCTAAAAAGAACTTACAAATTCGCTGCTATGAGCGCTGAAACTAGAAAAACGGTGCTACCATCTGAGAAGCGTACGAGACGTATAACAACTAACAATATCGATAATGCAGTAGCAGGAAAAACATCGATGCCAACATCGACACTATAAAATCATCGATGTGTCGATGTTTAACATCGACATCGCGCAGCACTAATGCTTAGAAAGGTTGGAATGTAATTTTGTTTTTATCCGTTTATTGTTTACTTTATAAACAATTGTTATAAAGATTTATAATTTGGATGTGGACTAGTATATATGCATTCGGAATGTTTATATTATAGTTAAAAATGTTTGGTTAACGTTTCATTATTATGTAAACAGTATTCAATTAAAGAATAAATCATTAGATGATCACTGAGGGTTTAATAGTACGCCTTACCTCAGAATATTCAAATTAATGATGAAAAATAGGAAAGAAAATTCCGCAGCCCGGAATCGAACCAGGAACCTTTGGCCA
>JAHWFO010004190.1:311945-344033 GCA_023313115.1 Rhysida immarginata
TTTATATATGAATTTTCATGTTTATAAACACATGCCATTGAATTTTATAAAAAAATAATACAAATTTTATAATAATAAATGAATATTTAATTTTATTTTAGCATATATGCAATTTACAAGCGCTATTTTTTTGTATAAAATGCACATAAAATCACATTCTCAAGAGCTCTCTGGTGGATCGAGGCGGGGCCTGGATTTTGATTGGTTGTAGTTGGATCTAGGCGATTACGTCAACTAGCATTAAATTACGTCATGGCGCCAACTTCAAACCCCTGAAACCTCCACATAGTTATGAAAAAAAATTCATAACATTGATAATAAATAAAATTTCTTAATTATTTTTTAATTCTCATACAGACAATGAAATACTTCACATTTTCAGCCTAACTTACTAATTGGAAATAATTTTCGTTTTTTTTCTAAAAATTCATTAAAACAAGATTAATTTTTCTTTACTCATATTTGTATTTTTCAGAGTTATTTTTAAAAATAAATTATGCACATAATATAAAATACACTGTTTCATATAGTGGCCTAAACATCAATAAAAACTATGCAAAAAAAAATTCGCCATAAATAGATATACTTTGGCTAGAAAAAATTTTTGAATAAATTAGCGCAATTTTCCCGTTTTTGATCAAAATTTTCCCGTCCTAAAAGGAAAGGAAAAATGCTTTCTATAGATTCAATTAGTAGAGGCGACGAGTTTTGCCTATATATGTCAAAAGCAAAACGGGGGGGGGGGGGGGGATTTTTGTCACTTTCCCCTAAAAATAACTTTAAAATATTGTATTATCAATCTTAAAATCCCCTAGTATCAATAAATAAATTTGTTATAATAAATAATTGTAAATTCTTTATAAATAATTATCTAATATAGTAACGCAGAAGCGCAGTTTGTGTTCATAAATTAAACTCGCTCTTTCTTCATGCTTCCCATTCTCGGCCTTGATAGGGAAAGCAATACATTTCAAAAACAATGTAACGTTTTTTTAAATTTAAAATCAAAAGCTAGCATATAATTATGATAGTAATATCACAATTATCTGAGACCGTGATAGTCTCAGATCACAGCAGCAATTCTCGATTTCCCGGGCATTATAAAATGATTGCAGGAGAGGAAGAAGAAAAAATTTAACCATCTAACCTTTCTTTTCTTGCGATAAATCAAATAGAAAAAACAAAGTTACGGGTTTAATTTTACAGTACACTATGCCCTTTGGGAAACGTTTTAATGACGATTTAGCCAGCTTGAGCGCACTCGACAGGGACCCACTGAGCGACTGACAAACGTCCTCATTGTTTATCTTTCCACTTGCATCAATTACTGGGTCTCACTTCTGTGAATTTCACACGTTTTCCTGGCGACATTGCGAAAGAAAAAAAAGGATAAAATAAAAGGCCGGAGAGAGAGAGAGAGAGAGAGAGAGAGAGAGAGAGAGAGAGAGCGAAAGAGAGAATGCGCTCACATCGTCACAGGAACGAGCGAGGGATTCTGGGAGTTGTAGTGCCATCCTTGACTGAGAGAATTTCTCTGAAGATTCCCAGAAAACTCACGGCGCAAGAAGTAAACAGAGTTGTCTGATGGTTCTTCAGCAATCGGAAGAGTCTAATTAATAGCAAGAGAAGAGCTAGATAATGGTGGTGGAACTGCTCGAGATTCCCTGGTTTGTGTCAATGAAGTTCCGGTTTCAGTTTTCACTATAAGATCAACCTTGAAAATCCGTTGTTAAATCTACTTTGTGAAGTAAATTCCGTTGTATAGAATATTAATGTTTCATAACAAGAATTAAAGAGATATATTCTCCAAAATACTCGTTACATATAATACCCGTTTAATTTAAGGGACCATTCATAAATCAAGTGGTCACGTGTTTCACTTTTCACCCTCTTCCTCCCCCTCTATGGTCATTCTTGGTCATATTTGCATCTCCCCTCAAAATACATGATCAGAGAAATTATCTAACCCCCCCCCCCCACGAGCAAATGTAGATTTTAACGAATGACAAATTTTAAAATGCAAATTTTTTGATACATTTTAAAATTAATTTCAACACATGGTCATCACTTAATCCCCCTCCCACCCTTTTATGGTCATAAGTGGTCAAATCCTGCCCCCCCCCAAGTTGACCACTTGATTTATGAACGGGACATGACTAGTTAATTCTAATGCGTCGACAAAAATCACACCCCCTCTATAATTGAGTGTTTGCTTGAGGTATTTGACTTCAGTTAATTTTATTTCAACGTATATTGAAAACAAGTATTTAAGTTACATATACAAGGTGCGTAAGGTATTTGATGAGAGAGTTATATTCATAAAAAACAGACGTTAATAAAGAAAATAGCTTTATTATTGATAAATGCCATAAGGATACAAAAGAAGTTGTTTTGTCATAATTTCATTCTATAAAGCCACCGCCAGCTTCAATAGCTGCTTCTATGCGAGATCGAAATCGCCTACATGCGTGAATTAAATGCTTCTGCTTCATATTGGATATTACTCTGATTAGGCGGCTTTCAACGAATCTTTAGCGTTATGGGGGTGAATCAACAACGCTCGACACGCAGGAGTCCAATGGATTGAGGTCTGGGTGGTTAGGAGGCCAAATGTTAGAGATTTTGTGGTCATGGAAGTTTTCAGCCATTCTTTCTTGCGCTATGTGAGTCTTGTGTGATGGTGCAGTCTTGCTGAAACACGTAAGGTCTTAATTCTGTATACAGTCAATCAAGGGCTTAGCAACTGTTCGCAGGGCCTCAGCGTAGGCAGCAGAGTTAACTCTAAAGCCTTGGGGAAAGAAGTGAGGAGGAAAACCTTGCTGACTACCGCAAAAAACATTGACAGTTGCAGGAAATTTTGTTTCATAACGGTTGAAACTTCAGACGGGTCCTTACATAACCATCTCTCATACATGTATATTCTGTTCACTTTCTGATCTTGGTCAAAGTTTTTCTCTTCCGAAAAAAATCCAAAACAAATCATATCTTTTTCGGCTGAATTCTTAACTTGTTTAAGAGCCGTTTTAGATCTGATTAAGCGATTTCTGACATAAATTGTCCATTCCTATTTAATGTCTTCATTTCATAGTTTCTTCTGAGACATGGAAATGTTTTGCAAGTAACCTCACGGATGTTCTTGGATTGTCATCACTGGTCTGCTGAACTTGCTGGCAAAATTCATGTGTTTTGGTGATGTCAGAGCGGTTGGTATCGTTTTTACGATTTGCTATTGGTGATACGCTTCCATCTGCGAGTCTCTTACTCCTTACAAACTTTGCAGACGAAAGATCTGGTGATTTTTAAAAATCAGGATAGTTCCTAAATCGCTATGATCAGCCTTTAAAGACACAATTACAATATGCCTTTTCATTTCTTGGGTAAGCTGAGTGTCTGGCATTATTATTTTACTGAAAGAAAAGTTTAGTAAAATGCAGAAATAACCAGAAAAAAGTATGTTTTCAAATTCCTTAAGCACCCTGTAGAAAATACTTAAACTTAAATTTCCAAATATAATTATTTAAATACAAAAAAGATCCATCAATACTGAAATATCCAAATGGCAAACCTGTCCGCTTATGTTTGCTTCTAAAAGGCAGAGACAGTATAAATAAACAATGTTTTGAACTGATATTAGCCTATATACCGCAGAATACAGTTGCACTTATGTAATTCTCTGTAAGAAATATTAATATTCACATTCAAATTGCAAAAGAATGCCAGAAGATAAATAGAATTAGAATTTTAAGATGTATACGAAGACTGACTGGAAATTCAGATACTTTCCCCTTGATAACTGAACTAACTAGAAAATTACGATTTCTGCAGACTGATTTTTAAGGCTACTATTTCCGTGTCCGGCAGAGATTCTTTAGGTTCCGTCTGAACGAAATATCATTTTAAGAAACTTTATGTATCCGTTAGTTCTAATGTAGTGGAACATTCCATAAATGCTTTTCATATTTTTTCTTAGTTTCTCATCATTTATCCTTGAATAAACTTTGCCGCTGTCATAGGTCAAAACTGGATTTTCTGTCGGAAGTTCTTGAAATTTATAAAACAAAGAACTGAGTGTGTGGACTTTATTAACCGGTCTCCTGATATAAAAAAAATAAAAAATAATAAAGATATGAAAAATCTATTACCCCCGTAATTTTACTCCTCTTCCCCTCTTCTAGATTTCAGATGTTCGGCATATGATTCATTAGTGAATAAATAATTATTTACCTTTCATTATCATATTTTCCTTATAATAATAAAATAATAAAAAAGATTGAATTCCTTAAATGGACGATATCGTTAAATTTCATTAGGAGTCTATAAAACAAAATATTGACATTAGTTGAAAAAAATATGATTTAAAAATCGAAGTAAAGGAATAAAATTTTAATTTGCAGTAGTTTTTCTGTAAGGGTTTCGCGTGTTTTTACTAATTAGATGTGGGACGATGCTTGAGATAAATCCATAAAATAAGTGTAAAATGTGAGAGTTTCGGAACATAATCTTGACAGAATGTAACCCCGAGGTGAAACCAAAGCCGCCGTCAATAAATCTAATGCAAAAACTGTTAACGGGTCGAACACGAGTCGATATCTCCTCCGGACTTTCTGAACATTGCCTGTCCAAAGATGGACCAATCAGACACGCCCTTAAGAGCCTGGGCCCCGTCCATCATGTAAGAATCAGACATTTCAATCTCGTGCTAAACGACGATAAACGTTTTCACTTAATTAGGAGAAACGTGTGAAAATTATTAAGTAATTTCTTCATATATTGGATACGTAGTAAATAAATTCGTTCAATTTTAACGGAATGAAATAATTAACGGAAATTATTCATAATATTCAAAGACAATGCTTAACTAAATTGTTGATTATTATATAAGGAAATTTCATATCGAATGGAAATAAAAGATATCCAAATCGGAATATTTAATTAAAAATTGTTATTTAAAGTATTTTAAGATAAACTGACATTGGTGATTATGTGATAATATGCCATTCCAGGAACCTGAGCCGGAATTGCAGGCTTTAATAAGTATTCAATCAAGTTTTCTCTATCATTGCAGGTTTATTGCATCATAATATTGCAACCAATTCCTTGTACAAAAAAGAAAATATTCTAAACTTTGAATCACTTTTAGGCATCTCGTTCTTAAAACTTGAAATATTCTAAAAGTTCTTTAAGAACATTTAACATTGAATTAGATCTGTAATCATAAGGCTTTCTTTCCGTATTCATAAGGGAGCTTCTTCATATGCTTATGATAATTTATTTAAAAGAGCTGATTTTCAATTGGCTTTATATGACAGTAAAGTTTATTAATCCCCAGTTATGCAATTTTATTTTAATTTATAAAGTATACAATATACTTGTAAATCGAGGATTAACCTCATTAGTGTCAAAACATCTGAGTATTACTCAACACTTGTTTGACTTGTAAAATTCGTGCTCAGAATACCGGAAAATAGTTTCAACAGAAATTCCATATGTTTAACATTTCCTTATTCTCGCACTACACAAAAGAATCGCGTAATAATATAATTTATACTTTGTTTTTCATGGCAATAAAATTTATACACAAACTTAATGGACACATTTACTAAATAATTTTCAACTGAGAATTCTATTTAAATGAATTCTATTTTTCCAGAAATCTAATTAATTATAAAAAGAGCTTGGGAACATAGAGAAGTAACTATAACAATATTATTTTATTCTAGAGAGATAATTAACATTTATTACAGGAAGAAAAGGGTTGTAAATGACTTAATTCTGAGTAAGTGAGTTGATAAGCATCATTAAAAGTTCCTTCTCCGTGATAAAAGGAGGAATGGTTCTGCTATCGCACAGTTTCATCTTCAGGTGTTTTATGATGCTGTAGGCATGATGTGAAAATTGCTTTTATTACTCATTTAATTCGCTTTTGTTCTGCATCCTACGCTAGGCTACGAAGAAAAAGATTATTAAAATACTAAAACGGTAAGAACACTAACTTAAAAGCAATACAGTTGTTTTCATAATCTGATTACAAACGAAGCTTTGCTTCCATTTCGAGATCATGTTATCTCCGTTTGTGAAATACTAAGACGTAAATAAATAAATACTTTTTATCTATTTATTTTCTTATCAGCTGCTGTCAGCAGTTATTATTTGTAATTTCGCATGAACCCTAACGTTATAAAAAAGTGCTAACATTAAACGGTGTTAAAAATCATCAAGACCCATAACGAAAAGTTCTCAAGAATTGTTTAGGAGAAAATTTCTTACAAGAAAATGTTCTTTTCTTTTTAAAATTTGTTTTTCACGTACGAATAAATGAATTATTCTCCATTTAAAACGTATAATTTTAATTTATCTATGGAGTTTGTTTTCGTTATGCTAGGTGCTCTTTATTGCTTGTATCAAGCTTACAGTTAAGTTTACATATATGACCGTTTGGGAACCGACAAAGGTTTATTTTTTTCAAGCCGTTTAAGACATTATAAAAATTTATATTATAACATATCTGATGAATGAATCTCATCCAAGCATATTTTAAAAACTTGAAAACAAATGAAAAAAGAATTGTTAGCGTATTAAAATATAGGTTAAGTGCACTCCCCGACAAAAATATGGAGATTTTTGAATGAATGAAAGGTTCATTTCAAATAAGTGCCATTAAAATAAAAGAAAAAAATGGTCCTACGCAATATACAGCTATGTACGATGAGTGATTAAAAACTAAGTTTACAAGGCCGATATTCCTGGAGTTTCGTCTGTTATACGGAAATTAGTAGTGGGCGGTAATTCTAATACATGCGGTCGGCAACTGTGCAGAGTTTCAGCCATCCGCCAGCTACAGCGCTACTTGTAGGTTAACACAAATGGGACTCGTTTGGAAAACCGGTCTCGCGAAGAAATCTGCTCAGTTATTCGATTTCTGTGGGCAAAGCTTGCAACTGCGGCTAAAATTCACCGGCAGCTGGTAGAGGTTTACGGAGAGACCGTCTCGTCAGCATGTCGCAGAATGGTGTCGAAAGTTTGCCGTCGGTAGAGAAAAGGTCACCAACCCAGCACGGCATCAACAGATTTGAACACTGCATCACTTGAAGGAGCACCTAGGAGACCGAGGATTCGCTTCAGACGAGGAGGTGAAACACTTCGAGAAAACGTGGCTGAACACGCAAGGACAGGATTTTTACCAGGAGGGAATATTCAAACTCATCCCACTAACCGACAAGTGCTTAAACCGATATGGAGACTATGCCGAAAAATAATCTAATGTATGTACCATGTTGGCTGTATTGGTTGTATGAAATAAGATGCACACCTTTCACTGCAGGCTTTGTAACCTTACTTTTTGATCATCCTTCATATTTTAAATTTACATCATCTAATATCCTACACATAAAATTTCATGAGTATCCATCATTACTCAACGATTGTACGTCTCTTTTATCGATAGAAACAGCACTATGGACCCCTTACTCAACGATCCATTATTTCGTTGAACTATTCACGAAGAAGAAAAACAGCAATTGCATTGAAGTTCAAAATTTTGGAGATTTAACTATCCTGTTCGGAGATATTTTCAAGTTCCTGGTTGAAGAAATTTAACATTAACGTCTTGCTACGTGCCTCATACCAAATTAAATTCATGGTTATGCAGGGTGTTTCAAAAGGTATAATCCAAACTTCACACATAGGTAGGAGGCAGTAAGGTGAACAGATTCCGTTAATACATGAGGGGATCAGAGCTCAACCATTGTCAAGTTAATGGGGGAGCAAATGACAAGTAATAAACCATGCAAATGATGGCACAACACACACAGGGTTGCAGTTCTTTGGCAAGGAACACGTGCTTTTGGAGGATGTGCTCTTGGCTATTCGCATGCAATGTGGTTTCAACATGATGGAGCGCCCGCTCATTTTAGCTGTGATGTGCGCAATTACCTTCATGCAACATTTGGCAATCATCGGATTGGAAGAGGTGGACCTGTGGCATGGACTCCTAGGTCACTAGATCTCAATCCACATGAAATTAGTTGTGTACCGAACACCTGTGACAAGCATTGAAGATCTGGCAGCTCGCATCGCAGTTGTTTCAGAAGACATCAGAGAAATGCCCGGAATCTTTGGCCGCATACGGGAGTCCAAGTTGCGCCGATACCACGCATGTGAGGCCATGGCTGATTCACAGTTTGAGCATCTTTTGTAAAGTTTCAGTGGATCCGCAGTTCCATAAAAGACGTGTGCACAGTGCATACTTATTCATGTGTTTTCATGTGCACTCTGATTACTGCTCCCCCTCTAACGTAACCTTGGCAATAGTTGAGTTCCGACCCCTGATGTATTAACAGAATCTACCTGTGTGTGATGTATGGTTTTATACCTATGGAAAAACCCTGTATGTCAAACCCCTGGAGGAAGAAAAGCGAAGGAAAATGTAAAGCAGAAGATTTGACAAAAGAGATACGAGAAATTAAGAGAAGAAACACCCCCGACCGCAATCGACTTGGCCCATCGAGAGCAAGAAATTCTGAGCAACGGGATTGGAGGATGAAGTGCGCAAACTCGGCGCAGAATCCTCCAAGACTGAATAAAAGATGACGAGGGAAGTAGTACTAGAGAGAAGCGATTGACTCAGACAGTGTGTGGCCGCCAACACAAGCAGAGTCAGCAAGGACAGCCGGACGACGATGGACATCAACTTTCACGGATGACCAGGCTTGGAAAACGCGGAGGAAATCTTAAGGCGAGGGCAAGTAAGAATTTACTTAGTTCTGAAATTAACTCTGACTTTTATTCCTCGAAGAGATGCCCGCCACCTGGACCATGGAAGCCCCGTCGACGTGAGGCCGCCCGCAATACGAAGTGTACTTACCGTATACGAGAAGGCCGAGGGGGAACGCCGACGACGCCGACCTAGGCAGCGCTTTCGACGGCAGCTAGAAAGCAGTCCCTTCAGGAGGGAGCAACGCCCGTACCGAGCAGCCCCGACGAAGATATTCAAAGGTACTGCTAGACAAATTAAGGACTGCCATGCCGAAAGGAAAGCAAGAAGAGGCCAGGACTATTTCTGCTTCGGTCAGTTAAGTGAACTATGCTATTCAAAGATTGACTCTGACATTATTACAAATATTTCTGATAATACCGAATTTACTCCCAACGAGACAATTCGTGCGTCTGATAAGGAACGTGTGAAGTAAGAACCATCCGTCGTGCACGCCGCAGAGGAGGAGCTCCTACCGCCCAGCCGTGACGATAGGATTGATTCCGACATTAAGGCCACGTCAGAAGGCCACGATAGCAGTCCTAGCTGGAACCCGCCCGGACCTTCCGACTCATTTAAAGCGCCGACACATGAGACGGCATCTGAGATAACAGGAACTCAGCCCGCCACATCCGAGGATCGCCAAGCATTTCAACCATTCCCGTGGAGGATCCAATCTTTAGAAGTCGTGCTTCCCATTGATAATTTAGCCGGTATTCTCGCGGGGCGCCTTGCAGAATGTCCGCGCTTGGACCGCCACGCCGCTTATAAGGGTACTGTGATTTGCTTAGCCATTAAGTTAGCTTAAGACATTTCCCACAGAACTATTGCTCCGTGGTCTAGTGATTGATCGTCTACTAATATACCTGTTCTATTTTCGTACAGACCACCTCGCACGGTTGACAAACCTGGAAAGGTCGCCGCCTTCCTTTGCTGCGGTGACGAACGTCATTTCTCAACGAGCGCCGAGCTCAGCAGTCCCTTACTTAGAGGACCACGCCCCACCGGAGGATTCCGCTAGAAGTCAGACGATCCTACCGTGTCTTGGAGTTAGCGCTTGGAGAAGCTCAATTGACGACCAGCTAACAAAGTCGTTAGCTAACGAACTGGACTGACAACTTGACAACTTGTGATTTCATATCTGCTATTTACTTTATTCCCATAATATGAATGTAATAATTTATTTTGATTCAATTAAATAATTATTCATCATACCCTCCCGTTTCTCCACTCTGTTTGTGTTTGACAAAAATACACGACACTGTATAAATTAGTTTAGAATGGGTTGATTCATTATAATTTCGGGATATGGTTAATTAATTTTCTTAAATGCTTTATATGTGGAATAATGCCTTCTACAAGACAAATCCATCAATCTGTTGGTGATTTAATTATTAAGAAATGACAAGAAAACGAAAAAGAAGTCAACATAGCTAAAGATCTCAACTGAATTTGCAAAAGCTGTGAGCAAAATTATTGTAGAATATAAGAAAAACTGCAAGTTTAACTGTGCACGTGTAGAAAAAGCCTAACAAGTAAAGCCGAAGACATCTAAGAGTCACGCTTTCAAACTGCAAGAGAAATAAATGCAAAATGGAGTGCAATTAACGAGAAAGAAGTTTCCTCAAAGACAACAATTCGTTGTTTGAAAGAGAAAGGTTGCTCCTTTCGTTCTTCAGCAGAGAAGCCTCTACTAATTAAACGAATGAGAAAACAACAATTTGATTCGACACGTGAACATTCAACATGGACCATAGAACAAAAGTACCATATTCAGTCATATTAGTGATGAATCTAGATTTAGCTTCTAAATGACGATAAACAAAATTGTGCGCAAGAAAAAAGAAAACTTGTTCCTAGGGGTAGAGCTATATTTCCGCCAAGTATCATGATTTATGGAACATAAGCTGCTTTTACTTTTTGTTAAAAGTTCCTATTACAATGAAATAATGGTCGATCATCTGAAACCAAGTGCTACTTTTTACTTCCCTATTGGTTACTCTATATACACTATATGATCACAAATATCCGGACACATGCACGTTTGCGCTCTAGCCACGATTTCATGGAAATCAATAGGGCCTTGCACATCCCTTTGCCCGAATCACAGCTTCCACCCTTCGGGGAAGACTTTCCACCAAATCTTGGTAGGTACTTTCCGGAATGTTCCTCCATTCCTCCCGAAGAGCGAGAATCAGTTCAGGTACAGAAGTTGGCCGATGTGATCTGGCCCGCAAGCGTCTTTCCAATTCAACCCACAGACTCTCTATAGGATTGAGGTCGGGACTTTGTGCCGGCCAACCCATTTCTTTGACCCCTGAGACCCCTGAGTCCGCAAATCACTGCTGTACACGCCTCGCTTTGTGGCACGGAGCATTCTCGTGTTGGTAGAGAAATGGCCCGTTTCCGAAAAATTGCCACAACGTTGGAAGTGCACACTTGTCCAAAACATTCAGATAACGGTCGGAGTTCATGATTCCTTGCAAAGAACGAGCTGGCCCAGTCCGTACCATGAAAATGAGCCCCACACCATGACTCCTTCTCCTCCGAACTTGACTGTGGGCTCTGTGCACTCAGGTAAGAAGCGTTCTCCAGGTATGCGCCAAACCCAAACTCGTCCATCGGATTGCCAGAGTGTGTAGCGAGATTCGTCTGTCCACATTACACGTTTACATTGGTCCATTGTCCAGTTTCTGTGGGCTTTGCACCACTCCAGACGTCGCTTGGGGCTTGTGGGCAGCAGCACGGCCATGGAATCCCATCGTGTGCCGTTCCCGACGAATTGTCATGGTACTGGCATCATTTGCAGAGGCGTTTCGAAACTCTGTGGCAATTTTTTCCGCCGAGGACTTCCGGTTGCTGCGGGTGACACGACGAAGCACTCGACAGTCTCTGTCCGTTAGTTTCTTGGGTCTACCGGTTCGTTGTTGAACTGTTGTTGATCCCCGGGTCTTCCATTTCATAATGACATCGCCTACTGTTGACTTGGGTATCTGAAGCAGGCTGGAAATGTCGCGCACGGACTTGCCGCATAGGTGACATCCAACGATGGTTCCACGTTGGAACTCACTGAGCTCTGCCGAACGACCCATTCTTGCCAATGTCCAAGCAGAGTTGTGTCTGAAGGTGTGGGAAGCTATTTAAATGATGTGCAAGTCATTATCATGTGACATTGGGCCAATCGATGATCTGTGAGGGGTGTCCGGATATTTTTGATCATATAGTGTATCAACAAGACGGACCACTAAGTCACAGATCAAAAGCGATGCTAAACTGGTTCGAAGAACAAAATACTCACCTCCTGAAATAGTCAGGAAATAGTCCTGAGCTAAATCCAATAGGAAAATCCATAATTTTGGGTAAAATGGAGTGAGTTGCAGACGTAAAAAGCAAACAAAGTAAGATTTGCTCAAAACGGTCTGATGTGTGGTGATAAATATTAAAAAGATGAGTCTTTCTCCCGTGAAAAAATCACGGGTCCAAAAGAAAATTTATTACGATGCACTAAATTCGAACGGCATTCATTTCCAGTGGTTATGTATACTCAAAATAGTGCCATAAAGTGCAACCAAATTAATGCCATCTCTCGGTGATCAAAGAAAAGTCACGCTAAATTACCATTGGTTACCATTGAGGAGTAATAAGATTCAGTGCACAAAGCCACTCACTATCTCCTGCCTCTGCTCGCAACAACAGCTGCTCTTATGGAGAATTATATTCCTGAAAATGATAAACGACACGGTCTTTGCGTTGTAAACAGCGCCGCTTCGCTCTCATCCGTCCCCAAATCGCAGTTTGTTATTTCGCCTCGATGTCTGTATCCGAAATCGCTCAATACGCAGGCGAATGCGCTCTCTGTCTTATTTCTTCTCTTTGATGGTTACGGGACATTCGTAATTACTATTATTAGGATGACTGTCGGTGCTTAATAGAGTCTGAGACAACTGGTGCAAGCAGCAATAAACGTCAAAGGCGACTGAACAGAATCTTCAACATAAAATCTCCAACTTTATTTAAAGTTATTTTCCTGGTTTATGAATTCAATGACGAAAATGTAATTTTTACAAACATATATAATCTAGTGTAAAAGTCTACAAAATATTTACATTTTAAGTTTACATTTTGAAATTCTAGTGTAAACACTGAATTCATAAACTAGAAAGATAGCCTAATTGAAAAAATTTACATTTTAAACACTGAATTCATAAATTAGGAAGAAATTATTTCAGTTTAAAAAATGTTATCAAAATTATTCTCAAGGAAGGCGAACAAGTGGAATCTTTATTCTTTCCTTATTTCTTTAATTTTCAAAAGAATTATGTGTGATAGTTTCACCAAATCAGGTATGACTTTTACGTATTCAACAGATATTGCAGAATATTCCTAAGAACAAAAGCGTTTTATATTCTTCTCTGAAGAAAGTTTACTTAAATATCAAACATTTCTTTGGATAAACAATTTCCTGTCGTTTTCCTCCTGAAAAACTCAAACTTCATAACGTTCTGCTTTTCATCGTTATTCACTAATCCTGCCCCTGTTCCTTGGAAAAAAATCTTAACACTCCCTCTTCTGTTTAAAACAACTCTATATCATAGTCTTATCGTTCGATACTTAGATCATCTTTTGCTTGTCGTTTCCCAGCCACCGTGGAACAGAGACTCGATAGAGTAGACGACGACTAAATGCTCTGGATCCGGATTGGGAGCTTTCGTTTCGTAGAGAATTCCACTACACCTTCTTTTATTCCCACCCCTTCGAATCTCAAACTCATTTCTTCCTGAACTCTATTGCTCTTTAATTTTATCATATCAAAAATCGATTCGGTCATCGACATTTTTTCTCTTTCTGACAGAATGTTTATAGTCTCTCATTTGACCAGCTCCTGAATGTTAAATTGTTACGGGAAGAAATCTTTTTTGGTTTCTTCTCCAAATATCCTCACTTTATATTCGCTTTGGTTACTTTCCCAAATATTCGCCTTCACTTTAATATTCTACACCATGTTATTTTCAAGTTATTTTTAAATAGAGCTGTATTTTAATTATTGTATATTTTCATAATTATATATCCTAAATATGTAATTTTCCTTTTCGTGAAATCAACTCTGAAAAATCTTGATTTTAGTGAAAACGTTATTATTCTTGTCTCAGTTATTAAAATAGGATTATATTTCTACTTCTCTCGACACTAAAACCAAGAGGTAATTAACTATAAAAACTAAGGGAGACATGAAAAAAAAATTACAAGAAACAAAAATTATTTAAGAAATTTAAGGTGTAGAATTAAACTATTCTTATATCAAATTTTTTTTTAAAAAAAGAGAGATTTTCTTCTGCTTACAAAGGTTTATCACACGGTTTAGACATTTTACAAAAAAAAAAGATTAAAAACAATTTTATTTTAGGAGAGACCAGGGATTAGTTGATACATTTATAAGTTTTTAAATTTTTTAATTTTTTGTAAAATTTTAGAAATTTTAAAACAGTTTTAAATATCAGCTTATTGTTTTGTTTATTTAATTGGCCAATTTTTTATTGTCCGTCAAAAAATTTCAAAATTATGCGAAGATGCCTCAAAGTGTCCCATGTTGAAGCAGTTGATACTGGCGCCCAAACATTAATCTGAGCCTTTTAGTAATAAATAATGCCCAATTCATTTTAGCATTGAACTGTTTATTAAAAAATTTCAATAACCTTTTTTGATAATGGACATACAAATACCAGGAGTGGACAAGAAGTAAAAGAAATTGAAACTTGAATTACTTAAGGCTTCACTTGAACAACCTGGAAATAAAGGTTTAGGATAATATTTCTGAATTGAAAAAATGAGGTGTGGTCACCATCCGACTTTCTTATACGTAAATGTCCTGGTCCAAATACAGAAAAAAATTAAACAACTGTCTAAAATGGCTACTTCCGATAGAATAGCTTCCAAACACTTTGGTATAGATTCCAAATTTTCCTATACCATTTTCTTTCGCCTATTTTAGCAAAACACTGTATTTTGATAAGAGTAAAACTGGTACTTCCGGTTGGAATTTTGAAAAATTTCGTAAACAAATGTTGTTAAAATTAACTTCTGAATACTTTGGTATACTTCACAAATTTTCCTATACCGTCTTATTTCGCCTGAATTAGCCAAAAACTGGATTTTGACAAGAGTAAAACTGGTACTTCCGGATGGAATTTTGAAAAATTTTCTTAACAAAAGTTGTTTAAAATTGAAATTGGAACACTTTTTACCCCATATAAAAGTTTCATAAACGCAATGTTTAACGAGATGTTTCAAAATTTATATTTTGGCGCTGGAAAACTGATACTTCCGGTTCACCGATTCCACTGGAAAACTAATCAGACCTCCACAGGAAGATTATAATCTTAAGTTTAATATTTGGTCTCGATAGCTTTAGCCGTTTGGACGCTATCGTGGACACACACACACACAGACTGACACACACACAGACACACACACACACAGATACACAGACATTTTCTAGAAATCACTTTTTCGTAATCTAGGGACCCTAAAACGTGAAGATCAGTGAAAATCTGGAGGTCGAAATTTTTCGTGATTACAATACTTCCTTATACTTTTCCTCTAAATATTTTGTTCAGCATAGCTAATCAATTTCACTACCACTTCTTGCAAGTGTCAACCTACCACTTCTTGCATGTGTAAACCTAACCTATGAGAAATATCTCAACTTGCCCCACTTGACGATATTATGGTTTTCTTCTTCGCTATAAAAACATTACGAAAAAAGAAACTAGCCATTTAAAGGCTATTGCTCTGAAGATATTCTCTGTAAAGCCACTTACAAGGCGTATTGAGACTGGAATAGTTACATGGAAATTTACGTCTTACTAGTTAATCACAACAACAAGCTCCCCCGTAATTAAAAAAAAACGAGTTCATTATTGATGATGACTTAAAAAATTTTGCGCATGAGCATTGTCACGTAAACCATCCCGTATCAACTTACCCCGATCTCCCATATAAATCTTATTATTTTATATCATGGCATTATATTTCAGAATACGGGAACTTTTAATATTTGAAGCGGGTGTACTTTTTATATATGGTTTCTTTTTATTTTTTACTTATGAAATAATTCTAAACAGTATATGTCAAATCTTGAAGTTGGCCACATCTTGAGTCTAAACAGTGATGATGATTTCTTAAACATGTTTCCAAATTCAGAGTTTTCATAGTTAAAAAATAAATTCATTATCAGGACCCTATTTCGGAAGGCGCGATTCCGTTTGTTAATTTATACATTATTAATTTAAAGAAGAAATTTTTATATCAAGCAGAATTATTGCAAATTTCCTAAACAAAGAATACCTAAAACCTTATTAAGATAAAAGCTTTTTGCAGACATAAACACTTGCAAATTCCTTCAGTGTACCGTGAGTCGTCGTCATGCGTGTCTATTTTATTCGTCTGTTGTCTGTCGTGCGTCTGAGCCGTTTGCGATTCTATCGATTGACTTTGAATCAGTTTTATTTCTTGCATCGTGGAATGCGTAGTAGAAAAAGGGGCGGCGACTGAAAGAATGCCAGCGGGGAGAGAAAACCCAGAAGGCCCCGTGAAAGGAAGAGACTCATCAGCCTTCGGAGTGGGACAGATTCCGTCTCCACCACCCTCACTTACTACTCACTCTAACGTTCTAATTCCAAGAACATTAACCCGTTCTTAAAAAAAAGAAAGAAAATAAGTAAGGTTTTTCCGCCCGACGTGACTAACCACACGTCGTCCGATGTTTCACTTGGTGAATTCGATGTAGCGATAATAATCTTCAGGGGAGGAAAGAAAAAAAAAATCCTTGCTAAACTCTCTTCATAACCATGAATAACTATCCGTGATGGAAATACGATTCTTGTATGCTACTACGACCCAAATGTTCATATTTCATTTAAATTTAATTTTTGAAAAAAAAATGAACAATTTTATAAAATTTCATGAACCTCATTTTCATTGTTATTTAAAAGAATTATTATAAAATAAATATGAAATCATAAAATATTTCTTGTTACATTCGTTCCGCTTCCCCATCCACAAAAAAAAAAAAATGCCAAGGATCTTTTCAGTTTTAGTCTAACTTTTTTTTTTCACCAACCATCTTATCATGTAAGGGATCATTGAAGTAAGGCAACACAACCATCTTCTAGAATCGCTAATGATAAGATGGTTTACATTTGGCAAGGACAGAACTAAAGACATTAAAGTCTGCATAAGGGCCAGTTGTACAAAAGAGCATCTTTATTGCTACTCACAATGCCAGAAAAAAGTGAAAGACGAATCTAAATTAAAAAGACTAGCAATCTATAATATGCTGAAATTAGATAATGCGCTTATTATTTACTGAAAAAAAAGAAAAATAAACATACACGAAGCATATAAAAAGTTTATGAATATAAAATAGCTTTGGTTAAAATGTTTTGTCCAAGCCAAGCAAAAATAAAGTAATCTTAAAAAACAATCCGAAGGAAATTGAAAATTATAACTTAATAGAGGTCTTTTTAGGAACTTCTAGAACGCTCAAAAAGAAAGCTGAAGTTATTAAAATTATCTACAGCAGAACAAGCTACAGAAACGATACATGAGAAACGAGGGATAGGCAAAATATTTTGTAAGTAAAAGACAACTGGAGTATCGCTCTAAAAGTATGGAAGAAAATCAGAACGAAAAGAAGTTAAACAAGAATTTGAGGAGTGAAAAACGAAAAGAAAAGTTCGCGATCTGGGATCGATCCAGGGAATTCTTGTATTTCTGGCACGTACCAATAGACTACCACAGATTTAAGCATAAGCATCCCTCGTATAAAAGGTAGATAGGTTCCTAGAAAATCTCGTGGAGCACGAAACCATGGAGGTGTCAAGAAAGGGAATTAAGAGATAAAACTCTCCGAGCCAGGGATTGAAATTACCCTGAACATCATTCCCAAGTAAATATTTTTCCCGGTGATGTCTTTCGATTTCCCTGTTCCAATAAGTAAGATTACAAGGCCATTTTATTTTAAACCTATCACAAAATTTCTCAATAAAGCATGTACTTTAAATAACACCGTTTTCCCTATTCTCAGATATACAAAGTGTTTCGTTTACACTACACTAAAATAAAAAAGCTGAAAATTTATTCTATATGGGTGCTTCATTAGTCAAATTGATTAACTCCATAAAACAAAAAAATTGAGAAAAAAATGATAAAAATAGTATACATTGTTGCTTAAAATTCCTATTAAGTTATAAATTCCTTTTGTCATTTGGTGGTATTAATACTTATTATTAGAGAAATTTATTTTGAATATATACAGTTAGGAGCCAATCAAGTGTGCTTTGACATTTAAATTTAATAAAATTCAGAAAATGGAGTTAATCGATTTGGCAAGTGAAGCATCCATATATGCAATGAGCACTTTAATCGATAGAATGGCTTAGTAAATGCTGGCCAGAACGCAATGGGCATTGGAAGCGCGGGAATTCCTAAATGCAACATTTAATGACCAATGATGCGAAGGAGATGGGCACCCCAACTCTCCTGACTTGACATCTCCTGATTTCTTTATGTGGAGTTTTATCAAAAACACCATGTATTCCCAATATCCAAACTCTCTAGAAGACGTGAAAGCAAAGCATTTCAGCAAGCATTTCAGATGATCACACCGGCAATCCTGCGCAAGGCATGGGGAACACTGAATAATTGGTATGAATTTTGCATGGTATGTTAGTAAAAATGTTCATTTGACAAACATGGGTCGAAAATTGGATTAATACAAAAATCCTCGTACGTATTTATTTTTGGTATATACCAAGCGAAACATCCTCTAATTCAAGACTAGTTATTAATTCACAATGAACAAATTATACAGACATTTATATTCATGTTCAGTAAACAGATCATGCAAAAACAAAAAAATATGTACGTACCTACTAAAAGCTACCTTAAAGCACTACTCTAAAACCGTCTCTTTCTAGTATTCACAATTTCTGAAAGTCCGCAGTTCAAAAGTTTTAAAACGTGAATATACGAGAAAGTTCTTAAATATGCTCTCGTAGAAAGTTTTTAAACATGATAGGATTGTACAAGCGAAAAAAATATGATTCCAGTAAAATGTACATACGAGGTATTATTAAACACTTATTGTGGAATAGTGGTTTCGCTCTTTATTTCTTTTCTTTAGGTAATATAGGATTGCTTTACTCAAAAATTTCTATTTTTATAGAGTACTAACAGAGGACCCGGCGTTGCCCGGGATAATTACACTTGTAGGTAAACAGAACAATTTCAAAAAGTTAAATTATAATTCCAAATTGGTTAAATAATAACTCAATCAAAAAAACACCGAGCGAAGTTACTATCCATTCTACGAAGAATCCGAAAAACAGGAATTCTAGTTATACTTATTTACACTCTTCTTGACTTGCCTCAGATTAAAACGATGTCCATCTTCACCACCGGACACTTTGGACCTAACTTTATCTTGCCCTAGATTTACAAGCTCTATTCGAAACTTCTGTTGTTCAGATGTTTCCAATGCCCGTATATCCTTTTCTTTTTTAACTGCGTAGTTTCTCTGACCAATACTCGTTCTTTCTCTTTCCTTTCTAGACACATAAATTTTTGCCGATCGTCTGGACATTTGTGTGACTCCTTTTCCTCCTCAATAGACGCTCGATAGACGCTGCCTTATTCATGTTCTGTCACTGCATTATCATTTTATGCTCATTATTAATAATTCTTGGAAACAAACGATCAATCATCACATTAACAGCATCTTAGTTTCCAAAATATTCCCATTCACAAAGAAATATGTATTTTTATGAAATGTTTGGATCTGCTATGCTATCAAATAAGCTAGGAGATAACCCCGACGTGGCTCGGATTGTTTTTTATGATTAAATTTTGCAATATCTTAAAAATAAACTTATGAAAACGCTTAGAATTAATATAGTAAAAATTCATAATGAAAATTGGAAAAAATTATTTTTTAAGTGCTCACAATGGATGGACCTCTCCATGTATGCCATTGCTAGCCTAAATAATTTCTTAGTCACGCAATCTTACTTTAGATGTTCCCTTTGATGTTGTTGCAAATCCCACTCTGCTCTCGATGTATTGAAGCAAAACTTGGCCATTCATCACTTTGTGTAATCTAGCAGTCGCCGATTCTTCTATTTACTTGCTTACCATTTGCTCAAGACAGCACGGAACTAAAGGACTGCTTCCTCTGTCGTCTTTCCACTCTTTATCAATAGTCTGCTAATTCTCCATTATCTCCAGTTACTGGTCATTTTTAAAGATTTTCAAGAAATTATTAAGTATTAAGAACTCTCAATTCTAAGAAAAGCCTGAATAACAGAAATTCTATGCATTGTTACAAATTAAACCTTATCTATATATTGAACCTTTGCTTTTCATTGTTGGTCATGAGATATATATTGTTGATCCGTGCAGAGTGTTTGTGAACTGCGTGTTGATATCATTGTTGATAACTATTGTTGCACGATCTTTGCTCTGCATTGTTGGTCATGAGAAATACCATTGTTGATATTTCTTATTAATATGTCCTGCCATCATTATGAATAATGATTTATTATCGATAAGTATTATTTTTTCGAAATCTGAGGTAGACACTGACCTTCCTTCATTTGAAAAAGGAAATTTCCTCACTGGAAAGCTATAAAAAAGTAATTTTTTATGCAAGTGCACAGATTATGTGAGCTATCACTATATTCTAAGCCATGTTATACTATTACCATATAGCCAATAGTTTTCACCTGTTCTAGTAAGTCACTCAGTAGCCTTCATAGCAGATTACGTAAGCGATTTACCAATTACTAGCGCATTTCTCCAGTGTGCTAAATTATTAGTTTCTTAAGTATTTGAGAGATGATATGAGTTTTGTTTTTAATAATAAGTATTAAAAACTCCCATATCTGCAATCTGAGGAAACTAAGCCCTTTCGGTTATTTAGCGATAACAACAGAACAACTATTTTGCTTGTTTACATCGTAATTGTACCTAGATAATCAGTGTTCTAAAAATATTCCATGACATTTTTAAAGCTTACAGAAAAATTGTCAAGAACAGCTCAAGGAACGTGTAACCTTTGACTCTGATCATCTAAGTTTTCTGCAATTTTTCTACATGAGGAAATTCAGAGCTTTGGCAAGGTTGTGACCCGTGACGATATTTCATGGAAGAAAAAATGAAAGCTTTGTATGATTGCCCAAAATTTACAGGTTCATAAGAAGACTCGCAAAATTGCAGAATTATTCTCGTTACATGTTTAAAATAAGAATGATTTTTTAAAATAACTTTCTTCGTTCAATGAAAGAATCACGTAACATTTAAAAAATAATATCAGTAGTTTCTTAAGAAATTTAAAAGAGGAGAGATATATTCTGTTAATTTTTAAGAGACGCGTCTCTAGCTCCCCTTGAGCTGTAAACTTTTCTCTTTCTATTTTAAAAAGAATTCAGTTTTTTTTAAGAAATTTTCAAATATTTGATTTGTATAAACAACATTTTTACTCTTTTGATTTTAAAAAACTGCGGAAAAAATTTGGCTTTAATATAAATCATAATAAGAGAAACATATAAATAAACATATATATTTTAAATATAAAATAAAGATATTTTCCTTTAAAAAACATAATCGTTTGCAATTATTTTTCGTGTTAGCTTTTTTTATAACTTTATTTCATTAAACTTTGAAACGGCGTTCTATCTATCAATTTAAAAAAAAAGAAATAGCAGAAGAAAGTAATTATATTTTCGGCTATACAATTTTTCCCCTTAGCTAACATAAATCCAGAAATTGTTTGTTCTCCTTCATTTAATTTGATGCCACCATCGAAGTACAGCGGAAAAAATAAACTTTAAAGTTTCTGGAATTTTTTTTTCTTTCTCCCTTTTGGAAAATTAATGGAATTGGTGAGGATCTGTTGAAAGCGCCGCTGATGTTGTATGGCCAACGCCGTTTACCAGATGCTCTCGGCAAACATACCAATGAACGCTCGCATTTAGGGAAGGAATCAACTTTTAGTTCTACTTTCTTAAGTCCATTCCTTTCAACATCAATAATTTTTATATAGAGGAAATATAATTCCGGTCTGAAACTGAATGGAGAAGGATAGGGGGCGTATCATGTTACGTTGCCAAAAGGATAAAGGAAGACCTTTACCCCGGATAGCTTTCATGCTTTATCCAAGATAGAATTTTCCTTACAGTAAATGTGTGAGAAAGCTGAAAAAGGGTAAGAATAGGCAGCTGTCCAATCCAACTTCGAATGAAACTGAACTTCTTTAAACTTAAATAAGATGTTTCTAACGTCCCTTCCTCTTAAGTGAAAAGTTTAGCTTCGAATTTAATAAAAGGTATAACTTTAGAAAAACATTATAATTTGATTAAAGTGTTTATAAATCACAATTTATTACTAAAGCTTTTTTGCATTTTGATACGACATTTGCAATCGAACTGTTATATTAGAGAGGTTCAGCACCACGTAAACGTGAACGTGACGCGAACGCGTGTGGCATTTCCAATCTGAAAAAGCTACGTCATTTCAAACTAGAAACGTCACACGCGTTCGCGTCACGTTCGCGTTTACGTGCTGCTGAACCTCTCTATTGATAAATTAATGTTAACTTTTAATACGCAAAAGCATTTTAAATCAATAAAAAACTAAATAAAAAGCTAAATTCGTTTTGATTTTCACATACAGGCTTTTATATGAATCCACTGCATTGATGTTTTCAGGGTTTATAATCATTAGAGATACCGTTACAGTAACGTGCACACTCTCCTTTTACATCCAATAAAGCGTGACTGCGTCATGGCATGGACTCCACAAAGTTAAGTCAATTCCACGTCAAGATAAATGCAACACATAACATCTATCAATTCAATGACTAAAGTCATGCTGTGAATAACCTTCTCTAGCTCATCCTATAAATGATATACAGGGTTATACCAGGTCGGGACACATTAATATGACCACCTGCTAGTATCCGGAATATCCACCTTTGGCGGCAAGCACAGCAGCTAGTCGACGTAGCAGAGATTCAAGTCCTCGGAAGATGGTTGCAGGTATCTGAGACCATTCGGCGATCAGTGCATCCCGTAATTCCATCACCGTGCGTGGTGGAGGGTCCAGCTTGCAGACATGGCGAACGAGATGGTCCCACAAATGTTCAATGCGATTGAGGTCCGGGGAGTTTGGTGACCATGGGAGTAGCTTGAATTCATCCTCATGCTCCTCGAACCAGTCGTGGACAATTTTGGCAGTATGGCAGGGAGCATTGTCCTGTTGAAAGGTGCCATCACCCTGAGGAAACACTGTCGACATGAAGGGGTGTACCTGGTCTGCGATGACCGTCAGGTAACCAGGACGGCGACAATTGCTGTGTTAACGGATGCTACTACACGTCTGCTGTTGTCAGCTTTTAATGATATACAATGATTTTTCATCTACATACCATGGGACGTTCCAACATGTTCGAGGAGAGGTGGTCATATTAATGTGTCCCGACCCTGTAAATATCACTACAGCAACCTGAACTCACTGACGTAATCCAGTTGCCACCTTGTGTCTACTTGTTTTGTCTTGTTGAAAGATGCCTCCTAGTGAATGATTGATCTGCTAGGCAGTAATGTTGAGATATGCTTTGTTGTTGAAGGGTTTTCTACGCTGTAGGGGTTATTAACTGGCGCCATGAAAACGTTCTGGCACTACTCAACCTGCATTTTCACCAGATGCCACGGTGTGTCCACAGCTTAATACATTTTTCCAGAATCTTGACCATTCTATGTCCATAATGCAACAGAATATTTCAGATCATGCAACATTTTTCCAGTAATGAAGGGTCCAATGAGGGCATTCTTTAGCCTCAGAAATTGTGCTTTTTTATTTTTTGCAAAGCGCTATAGTATTCGAGATGGCTTATGTTACCATAGACGACTCTAGTGAAGCACTGATGTATTGTTTACTTGTTGTAGTTCTCTGTTCCCTGCCATTGAAAGTTATTGTTTTTGTGGCATTACGATTAGTTGTTGTGATTCTGAGATTGCTATCAACTGGTCATACGCCTACTGTGTGGTTTAAAACTGCATTTTTTTTTTTACCCGTTTTGCACAATTCGTTATTCACTTGACACAGTTGTACGAGAATATCGTAGAAAGGCGTCCTTTGGTAAATGCTAAATCAGCCCTTCAAAAATTCCTAATATGAAGTTCCCATACCACATTGGTCGATCATTTCCATGAAACAACCATTGTTTCGAAATAAAGTGACCCTTTTAAATTGATTTCTGTATACACTTGCCACAAATATCATTAATTCGTTTCTTTTTCTTTAAATACATCAATGTATTATTCTTTTAAAATGGAGTATTTTTCAATGGAAAACCGATAAAAGTTTATACTTTGTATAGTGTGAAAACATTCACAATATTTATAAACTATCTGTAACTGTAGATCCTGATATCCAAAAAATGCAGTTGATACCGTATAGATTATGTGAATCAAGTGTCTTTTCCAAATGAAGTATTGGAAAAAGGAAACTTAATCCTCCCTTCCAAAAATATAAGTGCATTAAGGAGAAAGATTAATGCTCAACGTGAAAATAGAGTTATGATATTTTCACATATTACATGAAGTCAGTTTTGACCTATAATCTTAATTAAAGCAATTATTTCCAAAATCCAGTTCCATATATACACTATGGGCCAATTATTGTCTTAAAATGAATGAACGTAAACAACAGTGTTAGTTTATCATATATTAATTATAAATAGTTATACCATAGTTATTAATCGCACATTGAAAGCTTGATGTGCAAGTTATCAAGTTAATTTGCAGTGCATCAAACATGAAGAATTTCATTAGTACATTCCACCAGTATATCTTTGGCCAGCATCAAATTACCAATATTTTAGACTTTCAAGTGACATAACTGAATGTATTCAAAATTCTTATTATTTATATTTATTATCAAGAAAAAAATACAGAAATGGTTAATGAATAATAATGTTTTGTATAAGACTGGTTCCACTTCGTTTGTTGCATTTTAACGAAGAAAGGTTTCTGCTTCTAAGGTCACCTCGGGGGAAGCGATAAAGGTGGTGACCTCTGATACCAGAGATCACGGACAAAAGAGAAAGTGAAGGAGGATTGAAATTCTCAGCAAGTAATCAATGTAAGATCGAGATCTTATCACGTTACAAGTGTATATGGTTGGTGCTGTAAGGTCAAGGGCAGGCAACAACTAAGCAATTCATTGTTCTTTCAAATTGGAGTCGATTGAGAGAATGGACGATATAAAAGTGCATCAGGTACATCCAAAGCACCATACCACTGTAGCAATTAGAAACGAATTATTCTGAAAATTCATCTCCTATCATAATTTTTAAATTTTTGTTGATGATCGATATGAAAGAAAAAAAATCGCTCAAAATTCAACATCCTATTCAAATTTATAAAACAAATGTAATTCTAGTAAGATACATTGATAGAAAATTAATATAATAAATCAGATGATTGAGTCAACTTGTCAAGAAATAAACTAAAAAAATAGCCATGGGCCAATTAGAAAGCAACATTAATCATTACTATCTTACTAAGTATGTATTTTGCTGCTCGTAAAGCATCTTTAACCATCTGAATGAATTTTCTTCATAGCCCTTACATGTAACTGAACCAAAAATATGGTGAAACCTAATTGTCTTAGAATTTATTGACAGGGACTCACCCATAAACCTAAAGAACCAGCTAACCAAGAGTAATTAATGTGTGCAGAGAGTTATTTTCCAGGCAAATTAAAATGAATACTGAAACAGCAAGATTTCTGTGAATTTAGAAGCACTCCAAAATGTTTGGCATGAATATAATGATAATTCTAATAAAGATTTCGAACTAGAAATAAAAAATCGCGGGTTTCCACACCTTTCGTCTGAAAAATAATGCTTCTGGCGTTTTAGTAAACATTTTTCATGTACGAAGCATTCGATGTAAATTATAATACATATTATAGGTTCTATAATATAGGTCAACATTTTTAACGTAGATGTTTAATCGTATGTTTTATAATCGTCGTCCCGAATATAAAAGTCGTTCTAATACGAGATTAAGCACTACTGAACCCATTCCAAGCAAATTGAGTAAACTAATAGATTCTCCCAAGTAAATCAAATTTCTTTATCTTAAGAGCTTAGATAAAAGAAAATTTTATGGCCTCTTAAAATTTTACCATCATTGACCAAGTTATGGTTCCCGCCTTTAAGAAGGAGAGAAAAGGCGTGGGCAGCGAGCCTTCTGCCCTCTTATGATAAAATCATAAACTAAATATCCGTTTGAGAACCAGAACCGGAGCTAATATAAAAAATAAAACCGCTTTAAAAACTGATAAACTAAAATCTGAATAATCTTAAAATTTTAAATGAAATAATAGTAATGATACTATTTGAAAAACTGGAAGGATAAATTCTGCTTTCTGGATTCGATCAGAAACTTCGAGTTTCATATGTTCGACGCCTCTACCTTTATTCATACAAATTTATGTTTTGGAATATGTTTATAGGGATCGTTCACACATATAAATCTTATAATTAAACTCCAAAAACTTTTTTTACGTATGCTGTTAAATAGGCCCGCTTTCTCTATTGTCAGTTCAGAATATAAAAACTTTAAAATATTAAAATTTAATAAATAATGAATTTAAGCTGGAGCTGAATCTCCAAGCATCAGGTAATGATATTATTTGAAAAATGGAAGGAAAAACTCTGCGACTTGAATTCGAACCAGGAACTTCGGGTGTCATATGCTCGACGCCTCTACCAATTGGGCAATCGCAGACACTCGTACAGTTATGCCGTCACGAAATGTTATTCCAAGTTGTCAAGGTGGAAAGCCCAATGGGAGGCGGGCACCTGGCTCACAGGTCGAGAATATCTCCTATCCAACCATTAAAAAGTTTGAATAGAAACTGAATCTCCAAACATCAAATAATGATATTATTTGAAAAAATTAGTTAAGGCATCGTTATTCAACGATATAAGGGTTTTAGCATCAAAATGTTACGAGTAGTACTGGCTCGTGGCTATAATAAGTGGAGGGGCACAAATTTTCAATTTGGGCCCTCTGGGGCTCTGCTGGGGTCTATATTACTTTTTTTGTATATTTGCAATACTTTTTTAGTACCACACTATGAATATACAAAATTTCAGGTTCCTAGGCCTTTCCGTTCAAATGTTATAGCTTCAATTATATTTGGAGCCTCGAGGTCCCTGGCGGGGTCCTAGAGACTTATATCAGCTTCCTTCTATATTGGCTATATTTTTAGTAACACACTAAAAATATATACAAAATTTTAGGTTTCTAGACCTTTCCGTTCAAGACTTATAACTTGATTTGTATTTGAGGCCTCGGGGTCTTCTGGCGGGGCCCCAAAGGCCTGCATCACATTTCTTGTATAATTGCTATATTTTTTAGTGCCACACAATAAATATACAAAATTTCAGGTTCCTAGGTCGTTCCGTTCAAATATTATAGCTTCAATTGTATTTGGAACCTCGGAACCTCCGGGCGGGGCCCTAGAGGCTTATATCACTTTTCTTGTATATAGGTTTTATTTTTTTTTAGAACCGCACTACAAATTTACGAAATTTCAGGATTTTAGGCCTCTTTGTTCAAAAGATAAAAATAGGATCATGAAATTCATATAAGTGGCCCCTGAGGGGCCCCGGACCACCCTAGAGGATTCGCTATATTTTTCGCACCGTCCTCTGTACTGGGCCTACGTTTGCTAAAACCCTAAAGATGGAAGAAACAATTCTACGACTTGAATTAGAACCAGGAAGCTCGAGTGTCATATGCTCGACAGCATGGCTGTACGTGTGTCTGCGATAGCCCAATTGGTAGAGGCGTCGAGCATATGGCACACGAGATTCCTGGTTCGAATCCATGTCGCAGAATTTTTCCTACCATTTTTTCAAATAATATCATTACCTGATGTTTGGAGGTTCATCTCCAGTTTATATTTATTATTTATTATGAAATAAGTGCTTCGAAAATAAAAGTGAAATATCTGTAATTATTGCCAGAATACTTTAATAACCTTTATGGTTTTTGATGGCTTTTAAAAGATACATTAGTGAAATTTTCATACATTTAAAACACTATATTATTTATATATTTAACATATTGATGTGATTATTTACAATTAATAGAAGTTTACGAAAATAAAATTTTTTGTGATACAGTTAAACATAAAGGTTTGTATTCTGTTATGTTTATATATATATGTTTATGTTTATAAACATATATGTTTATATATATATATTTTTTTTTTTGGAGTATGTGGCTATTTTAACTCTAGTGAAAAATAGCAAAAAAAATTCCACCGCCTGGACTCGAACCAGGGTCTTTTAGGTTACCATCCCGATGCTATAACCATTAACATGTAAGCCACCGTGGGCATGGAAGCTGTCGCTATCAAACATAGCATCGGGACGGTAATCTGAAGCATAACTTGTTAGGGTACCTTCAAATCCTTAATGGGCCTAATGAAGAAGGAAATGTGGGTATTTTGCAGCTTTTTTTAATGTACTTATATAAATTTTGTATATACACATGAAAAATGATGAAAACATTGTTTTTTCTTTTAATAATCGTTATTTTTTATATGATTAACCATTTTCAAAGATCAGCACTTTTTTTCACTGTGGAATCGATTGGGAAGAAAGTTTAGAATTAGCTAGCTTTAAAAATATTAAGCTGAGAATATATGTCAATAAGGTTTGATACTAAAATGTATAATTCCTTTTTATATAAGTAAATTATTTAATATAAAGGCTAACCAGAAATACGTATTCATAGTTGATTTTTAAAATATTTTCTCAGACGACAAGTCTTCGGAGGAAAAAAAATGCTTACAAACCCAGTAATTTATTAGAATGTTTTCATTTAAGTTCACCCGTTTGTTTCTCACTTAGTGAGTAAAATGAAAGTTATATATAAAAAAAAGGACCAAAGTGATGAAAAACTTATTTCTGGATTTGGCTAGCGACCAAAAAAAAAATGTTTCAGCGGCAATAAACTATAATTTGATTGAATTTTTCCCAACTGAAGAGGTTTTTTTTTCATGTTTAGATTTAACTGTTTTTAATAAGTCTGTAGTTTTGTACTTTTTTTAAGAAATGTATAATTTTCTTTATTTTTACGTTTTCCTCTTTATTTATACGATGCTAACGACCGATAATATAAATTAAAAAAAATATTAGAAAGTTTACGACAGCAGTAGTCGCAGCAAATTCTCTCGCAATTTCGAGCATAAAAGGTATAAAGATTCTGAACAAAGTATCTAACAAGTAGCGTGCATACGAGAAGGTTATTTTCTGTTAATTATATGAAATTAAATCAGAAGTTTATTTAAAAATATTCGACTTCTGGTTTCGTAAAAAGTTTTATGTAATATAAAGTTTAGTAAAGATTGGAGGATAACTAATTTTTGTTTAAGTGTTCCTACGCAAAGAAAAATTTATTTCCCCTTGAGCTGTACACTGACCTGGAATTGGTTTCTTTACTAGCTCTTGTGCTTGTCTGTTTGCTGTTTTATTATCCTGTTTCAAGATCGACCGATAGACCGCAGCTAAATATGAAAATTAAAATAGGGCATTTAGTGTAACGTGAGCATTAAGGCTGTCATTGTATTCCTATCTCTTAGTTCAGAAAAGGAAAGAAAAGATGTGGATGGAAAGGCTAGTCGTAAAGACCAAAGCCTATCTTATCGCTAACTTGGAGTTTTCGCACCGTCAAAGTCGAATCAAACTTCCTTGTTGTTTTCCATCGCCTATACTTTCATGCCTTCTTTGCTCTTAGGGATGTTTTTTTTTCTTCTTTGTGGGGATGAGGGGTTCCCTTCCTTTAGGGCTCATGCTCAGTAAACCACGGAATCCCGGGAATGACTTGGATGTTGGTCGTTTCGATTATCAGATGCTGCTGCTTACTGCTCTCTATTTGTCACTTGGTTGACAGCAAGAGAATCATTCTTTCCCCGACTTCAGAGAGGAAATTATATGCAATAAAAATCTTTCTTAGATCTGATTTCAATGGTTCATGAAATCCGTCATGTTGTCTGTTCCCCTCCAATGATACAAGAAAATCTTTTTCGATTTCGTTCTCGATTCAATTACATTATACTTTCGCTACCCGTCAAATGTGGACAGGGAGTGGGAGAAAGGAGGGAAAAGAGGGGGAGAAAGAGAGAGAGAGAGAGAGAGAGAGAGAGAATGAAAGGGGCCGATCAGCATTGACGGCCCTTTTTTATTCTTCTCTTTTCTATGAACGCTTATTTACACTGGAAGAGGAGAGCCCTCTTGCAAAAGACCCCGGGAGGAAATAAAAACTCACCAATATTAAAGGAATTCCCTCCCTTGGTGTTATCATCAATTGAGTCTTCAATGTTCGATAAAGATATAATTTTGAACTTGGTGGAGGGGTATCTTTTGTACGAAGCTCCAAGTAAACCATCAACAGAGACAGTTGAAGGAAGCGATAACTTTATCAGTACAAATTAGCCAGAACTTTATAGTAGAATAAATTTATCTGCTAGTTTGTGCATTATACTGGTTGTCATTCAACGATTAAATATTTAACAGTATCTAAAACAAAGTTTGCGTTTTCAAATAACCGTTAGGTCTTTTCAAGTCTCTCTTTTATTACAAACATGGGAAATTAAAAGAGGATACTCAGTACAGAAAGATTTTACTCTAATAAGACCAAATAACTCACAGCTACCACAGTTCCATGTGACACTTGAAAAAATACTACATGTTTGCACACATAAAATTCTAGAGATCTTGATAAATTATATTTTGTTATGGTTCTGCACTGTTCAGCTCTTCCAAGCCGTTGCTCTACAAGTAAATCAGACTAATGTTCGATCTTGCCCTGGCTTACTGCATTCGGTGGGATACGAATGTTGCGTCTTTTTGCTTTCAGAATTATCAGGAGCTGGAGGGGTTTCCCCAGAATTTCTAATCTGTGCGATGCTTTCAGGTTCAGTTACACTATGAAACTTGGTGTTCAGATGTTCGAAGTAGTAAAGTATTGTAACATTTATGGCCTTTGAATTTTCCTCTGTCCTTCTGCTGATTATCATTGAAGTGTAAAAATCGAGGAATGTTTTCAAACCTGTCTGTTGTAATCTTATGCTATATTCACACAATGCCTTACTCGCGATTAACTCTTGAACACGATCAAGCAGAACTGTGCGATCTGCTTCGGTTACTTAACCGCGTTTACAGCTCGGTTAAGAGTCAGTTAAAACCGAGTTTCAGAAACCCGGTTAGTGACTCATATTCCGGTTAGCAGCGGGCGAATTAATGCAGTGCGAACAGAAAGTGCTTGATTAGTAACCGTAATCAAAGCGTAGTGCGAACATAGCATTACTGGCAATACCCTCCTGTTCACTTTTGCCACTTCAATATTTACGTTTGTTTCTGATCCGTATTGTACCCATGTAAAGCACGCAACAAAAGAACAATCCCAATACTTTCATTGTAATAGAAGCTGTTTTGTGTCATTCAGTTCTCTTTGTTAGCAGTAAAGTTGCTTTATAATAATATCTTGTAATAATTTAGTCAAAAAGGGTCAAAGGACTGTTATATTATGGATTAACAAATCTGTCTATCTTTGGCTTCTTATCATTTTATTGGAAGGTCTGATGGGCGTTTTTTTTTTCATTTTTTCTTATCACTTTCTTAAAGTGGATTTTTTTTCTATTTGAAAATATTCTTTTTCTTTTTTTATTTCTTGAGTATTTGGTTTTGTTGATCGATGTTAACGACAGCCCTTCTATTGGTGACACATCCTGTGTTGCCATTCTCATTGTCAGTATTATCTGTTTTTGTTGGTCTAACTAAAGAACTACTCGATGTAATTTCCCTTTAGTGTTTTAAACATCTTCTTAGAAGCATTCCTTTGAGCTTTATCACAACTAATTTAATTTCTATATATTCTTAAATTTCAACCGATTTACACTGCTCACTGGTAATATTATTGTTATTATTACTATTTTTGCTGTTGATATTGTTGTTTTTCAGTTTAATATTCTACTAATTCTTACAATTTTTTGTACATTGGTCTATAAAAGTTTTGAAAGATGCCCTATATAGGCCTCCAGGACTTATGGGCACCTTTCTATCCCTAAGTATTCTTATACAAAAAAAACCTTGAATTTACCTTATTTTAATTTCATACAATATTCATTTTTATTTTTTTATTGATATTGTCAGATCACTTATCTAGGGCTTCGCATCGTCGTACGAAGATAAG
>JAHWFO010004191.1:0-13525 GCA_023313115.1 Rhysida immarginata
TACGCTTGCTTTGTGGACCTCGAAAAAGCATATGAAAGATTTCCTCGGGAGAAGCTCTGGCAAGTGTTGCAAGAGTATGGAGTGGATGGGCAATTACTGATTGCTATTATGTCTCTGTACAAAAGCTCTGAGATGTGTGTCCTAATGAATGGCATTAATTCAAGACCCTTCAATGTTGGTATTGGACTCTGCCAAGGGTGCGTACTGTCGCCCATCTTGTTCATTATCTTTATGGACTGGATAGACAAGGGCAGCCAAGGCGATGAGCGTGTTTGTGTGGGCGACTGCTTGGTGGAGAGGTTGCTCTTTGCTGACGACCTTGTCCTCCTTGGGTCTTCTCGCACTAACCTTCAGCATGCACTAGACCGGTTTGCAGCCAAATGTGGAGAAGCTGGGATGATGATCAGTGTGGCTAAAACTGAGGTTCTGATCCTGTCAAGACAGCCTGCTCAGTGCGCTCTCCATGTTAGGGGAGCCCCATTGAGACAGGTGGAGAAGTTCAAGTATCTCGGGATTGCATTCACGAGTGATGGGCCGCAGGAAAAAGAATTGGATGCTCGGATCGGTGCAGTAAGCTGTGTCAGACGTGAATGTGGTGATCCATGGTAACGAAACGCGAGCTGGGTAACAAAGCCAAGCTCTCAGTCTTCAAATCTATCTTTGATCCCATTCTCAGCTATGGTCATGAGGCTTGGGTAATGACCGAAAGAGTGCGATCGCGAGTACAAGCGGCCGAAATGAGATTTCTGAGAGATGTGGCAGGTGTTACCCTACTAAATAGAGTGCACAGCAGCACAATAAGGGAGTCTTTCGGTGTTGAGCGCTACTTCTCCGCATTGAGAGATCTCACTTGCGCTGGTATGGCCACGTGATATGGATGCCGCAAACTGGCCTTCCTAGGAAGTTATTTTCCAAGCCGGTGGGTAAGAGATCAAGGGGTCGACCTAGAACCAGGTGGCTAGACTACATGGAGAATCTGGGTTCGAGTCGCTTGGGTATTACCAGGGAGGACATGTGCCTGATGGCGGAAGATCGCGATCGCTGGAGATCCTCCATAGGGCTGCTGCCCCCGCAACCCTAACAGATAAGCAGGTTTGAAAAGGAAGTAAGTGTATCATCAGTAATATTTAGCTTTTGGTGATCATAGTAACATGCAGAACGCGAGGATGATTTTAGTTTGTCCTTTTTGTCGGGTAACGTAACGTGGCTTCACTGGAAATTTCAAACAAATACTGTACTCAGTCTGACGAATATAAGGAAACTTGGTAGAGCTGTAAATAGCAGGTGTATGCATTCGCCAGCATACTGCTATTGAAATTATAAATATTCGAGTTTAGTGATAGGTATACATAAATAAAACTTAAAAGACATCGACTATAAATTATTGAATTAATCGTATACAGTTACATTTTAAATTTATTCACAAATAGTGATTGATATCAGGATTTGTTTTCTTTTGTAAATTTTTATTCGCTTTCCGCTCTGGTTAGATAAACGAAGCTTACCCACCAAGCTTCGAATTAGCTGTTGGTTTTCCCATTATCATAACGACAATTTTATAAACACTTCTCTTGTCTTCATTATTTGGAAATGTATAAAATTAAAAGCCTTTAAAAACATAAAAAGACCATAAGGTACTACGCGTTTGACCAACTATGGTGGAGCATAAAAATTGGGCTACTTTTAGGAAAATTTTGCGACTTTTTGCCGTTCGGCTTGCTACTTTCCGGAGTTAAAATCTGGCAACCCTGCAGAGGAATACGAAATCTGCGAAGAATTTGGGTGCGTTCGCGAAACAGCCACTTTTTCCATGGTGAATTTGCCATGAATCGAGTGGAATTGGCGTGAATTCACGAAAAGCGAGAGAATCGCGAACGCCTCAGTGAATAAATGAAGTAATGGCGATTGGCATGAAGACCAAAGTCTATGTAGACCATTAAAACCTGGTGGGGCCCCTTAATCCATGAAGGCTTTGTGCCATGAATCAGTTACTCCTGCTTTGTGAAAACATAAGTAGAAAACTGATAAGATATGGGGAAAGGGTGAACAAGACGAAAAATATTTTAAAACTATATAATCGTGCAAAAGTAATATGAAAAATAATAATAATAATTTCGTAAAATCAAGATAAATTACGAACGTAAACTTCATAAAGAAGTCTATATTAAATTTTTCGGTATATGTGTATTTTAGTATACCAAAGCTCATACTAATTCAGGATTCGTTAATACTTGCGGAAAATGAAGATAAAACTTACCGAAATGTTAACACACTAGCAGCATATACTTTCGGTATAATTTCTTATGCACATTCCGCGTTATCCGTCAGTAAAGAGGTGGTTTTCCGGACCGCTATACTGTAAGCTTACATCTTAAGCCCGAATTCTATGGAGTAGCGGGTTTAAGATGTCAGCTTTGAGTGCATTTAAGATGTCATCATTAATACTGGTGGTATTAATCATCCTGGGTTTTAATTTACTCAAAATTTGATCACTTGATCTGGTTTTAGTTTTTCTCATCATACGCCATTTTTCACTTTTTCCACTGGCTATTTGCGGGTGAGAAAAGTGACAGGAAGTTAGAGGAAAAAGTGAATTCGCTTTGAATTCTTGAACGCCATGAATTCACCAGTGGTGGTTTCTCGAACGACAAAGTGGAAAAAGTGAGAAAAGTGGCCGTTTCGCGAACGCACCCAATGTAACGAAGAAAATTCACGCGGGAGTGTAAAATGATCTTCAAAAATGGAATAGATCACAAAAGGGCATTGTGTGTCTCCTACGTCTCGAGCAGAAGTATCCAATTCGCCCGTTCCGAATCGAGCATAACCATTCCATCCAATATATGTTGTCGTATATACGTGATGATTAAAACGCTAAATGAATGAAATTGAATGAATTTGGAAACTCTATGAAACGTCGCCCTCCATTCCCGTGATTTGGAAGTGCTATGTGGATGACATCTTTACCATTGTTAATACCCATGAACATGACATTCAATCACTTCTAACTGAACTGAACTCCTTAGCCCACATATTCAATTCACTATGGAAGTGAAGAAAGACCAAAAATTAACCTTCTTGGATTTAATGATCTCCCGAGTGGATAGAAGTCTGTTACAAAAAATAAATTTAGCCGCCCCCCCCCCGTTACAAAAGAATATTTTGCGTTTTTTTTTCTTTCCATGATAAAGTGGGAGCCCTGTGCAAATGTTCCATTCCACCATTTCAATTTATTTGTTTACAGCCAAGTAATTATATTTCATTAAACTGGTGAAGAAATTGCAGAATCCAAAGTTTCAGCCCAGAACTTAAAATTGCTCACAACAATTTTGAAAAGTCACTTTTTCAAGATTTAAAATTGACTTCGTTGCGTTGATGTTAATTCAAAAAAATCAACAAAGCTGAAAAGGAAAACCCAGGGTGCAAGGTTACATGTTTTTATAAAAATTGTTTAGATTATATAAAATAGTTGACAGATTTCTTCAACGAATCAAGTGTTTTTGAATGGGCTAAAACGTAACATAAGCTGAGAAGAAATTATGAAAATTATAGTCTATGTCACTGACATAATGTCAGAGAAAGGGATCAAATTAATGTTCACGATAATGAACTTTTTTATGAAGTCTGATGCGTGAATACTTGTTGTTCGTCAGAAAAAAATTAATAGTTTTTACAAACTGGTTTCATAAAGTTTTACATGAATTTCATACATTTTTAAATAAATTTACCGGTGAAATACCCTTTCAGTACAGAAATAAGGAAGAAATTATTTTTTATTACTGTATTATTTTAGTTTAATTATGCAGTGGTTAAATGTTACTCTTTTTACGTTTGTATCATTTGTTTATGTTACAATTTTGTTTTCTATAATTGAATTAAAATAATAATAAATAAATTTTCAGTAAATTTACTAAAGCAAGGTTTCAATAAAAATGTGCGGGTTTTTTATTTTCTTATTTTTTACTTAATTTTGATAATTAAACTTCATTTACACTGAACTAAAACACATATTTGTTTAAAATCGTAATATATTCATTTAAAATTGTATTAAATCTATTTAAAAAGCATATTAAATTCGTTTGAAAGTGTATTAAATTCATTTAAAAATTGTATTGAATCTATTTAAAATTTATGATACCAATTTATAAAAACTGTAAACTGAAGGAAACCAAAATCGACATTTATATGTAGTGGCGGAAATAATTAAACATTTTCAAGCACAGCGCATTCCCTCGGTAAATTTAAAATAATTATTGCAATTTGCAATATTTCTGGCCCGTAATAATCCACTGTGGAATGGGTGCTTTCCGTCATCAGTGATTTTTGGAGCAGTGATAGATCCAGTGTTGCCAAGTCTTCCACCAGATATCCTACAACATCCGGGTCCTTTTCCTACTACAATCTACTACTACTTTTTTTTTCTACCACGTTTTCCTACTACGTGCATTTGACTTAAACACACAAATTCAGTTCTTTTATTGAAACAACTTTATTCAATAAATAGCTGTTTTACCCGGCGTTGCTCGGGCTCTTTTTTGATGAAATGTTGCAATTTCTGTGAGTTAATATCCAGAAAAAGAACACATGAAGAAAAGTTAAAATTTTTTAGAAAGAATTCATGTTTTATATTTTGCTAAAGGGCCGTATTTGGAGACGCCATCCATTGGGAACTTTTTAAAAGAAATCTTTTTGAAGTTTGAACATGAATTTTTTCTATTTAAATTGGAAGCTTTTTTCGTTGCTCGGGGTCAAATTCGAAAAAATATTGATTCATCTGAATGTGAATGTACAGCTAAAATGAATACATGAACAAAGTTTAGAATTAATAAACCATAAAGGAATGACTTAAACAAGTACCGAAAGGCTAAACTAAACAATTCAACCATATTTTTCAACTGGTCTATGTTAACATTGAAAGTTTCTAATAGACCATAATGATACCATTAAAAAAGGCTTATGTCGCATCTGTCTACTCGGTAATCTGTGGCAGCGCCACCTGTCGCCTATGGTGGAAAACACTCATAACGTGGCGATTTTTTTTGCCCGACGGGGTTTTTGTCCGTAGCCGCAAGACAAAGCAATATCGATGTATTTCCGATGCATCGATGTTTTTAGAACAATGGAAAACACGATACATCGTCTTTGAAAATCATCGATACATCGATGTAACATACATCGCAGGGCCCTACTTATAGCGCTGCCTACTTATTCCTTTCAATCGTTCAATCTTACCAAGAGCTCATAAGGGCCCTTATGAGCTCTTGATCTTATTAATCTACCACTAATCTACCATGAGTTGTTTTTCTACTACAAATCTACTTTTAATTTATTTTCTTACCACATGTAGTAGAAAATCTACCAACTTGGCAACACTGGATAGATCTAACAATGTAAGCTAAATATTGAAAGATTATGCGCAGTTGTGTCAGTGAAAGTACATTAAATCTGAATTATACATGCGACAAATTTTCTGATATTTTATAAGAAACTTGTGTACTTAAGATAAAAATATTCATTAAAATAAAAAATATATTTACAGAAGATAAAGCATTTTGAACTGGTATGTTTGCTAAGTTCATTATTATTATTAATATAAAGGCAGAAAATACAAAAGGAATACGATGATTCTGCAATAATCGTCATTAGATGACTCTGCTAGTCATGCTCTGTGATTGGCCGGGAGGGAAGGAGCCGTCGTCTAGTGATGAGCTAAGTCGTGATTATACGTTCACAAGTATAACTGTGACTGCTACTTTTTGATATCAGTGATTTTTTACCTGTGAACGTGAAATCACGACTTGTTTTTTTCCTGCTCCTTAGACAAACGGTGATGATGATTCACTACTATTAATCGTTAAAGAGAACGTGGTGGCGAAGTAAACATTGTTTGATTGGTATAAACATGAGTTTATTAAAGAGTATATAATCTATAATGACGCCTTGGTGAGAATAGTATATTATTTAGTTTTTGTAAACTTGTATTATCGTGATTAATTCACTCCCCTTTAAAAAATAAATTAGTTGTTTACTTGTGAATTTACCCCCCCCCCCCCCTCCTTCATCCGCTAAGAAATATAAATACTCCACTAAGTTTGTTTATTCAAATTTTGAAAATTAAATAATATAATTCTCGAAAAAATCATGGCCCGTTTATTACTATTTAATTTAGCAAACAGGTGTTACTTATTTGCCCTAAACAATATGTCACTATCAGTGGCATAGCAAAGGTAAATGACGCGCATTTTTTGACCTCGCCCATTGTTAAAGTCAAATAAGTAATATTAGTTGCTTAATAAAATAAAGGGATCATAATTTGTCTAAGAAATATACGGAGTGATCCAAAAGTCAGTTCACGCAGTAACTTGAAAAAAGTATCTTTGAGCGAAATGACTTTTGGATCACCCTGTAGCGCATGTAATTTTATTTTCAATTATTCTCAGTGTTCAAATACAAAAATACAATGAATACAAAATTTATTGAAGTAATACGGTAATTTCTTAGCGCGTGGATGGTGATATTCTAATAAACAAGTAATTTATATTTTTAAACGGAAGTGAACTTGTATACATAATTATACAATATTTTATTGTGAAAGTATACTCTTCCGTTCTGTTGATTTTCCATTTCCCTGGCAAAATATACCAAGTCAATGTAACTAATATCATACCTAGAAATTCCTACGGGGAGGGGGGGGGGGGGCATGTCATAGACAATTCTTTCATTGCAATTTTCGACCCCAAAGCAATGAAAATGCGGGAGGAGTGCAGCTCTCTACACCCCCCCCCTCCTCACTTTGACTACGGCACTGTTAACTATATTATATCATATAATTGTTGTTATACAGTTTTATATTCAGCTTTTTATCATTGTATTAACAAACTGCTTGAAGCTAGTATATATAGGGTGACGTCTCGGTTTTGCGGGATTGTCCCGTTTTTCTTATTGGTATTTATTAATTACATGTAATTCAATTAAAAATTATCAATGACATCGATATTTGACCAAGTTCTCCCGGTCCCCATATATATCGTTTCGTGTTTGATCACTGCATAATTAATGTATAGACAATAAAATTAGTTGCTATCCCTCTGAGTATACAAATATCTACAAGTAAAGAAATCACGGTATTCCGTAGAATTAGATATCACATCTATTGTTTATCAATTGCAGATACAAATAAAATAAATATATCATGAGCCTTTAGGCCTACATGCTCTTCCTTATGTTTTTATGAAACGAAACTTTATGTACGAAATATTATCGATAAATGACATAGAAACAAGGACTAGTACGAAGTGCTTGGTCAATTAATCAACGATCGCTAGAAAACATCACGGAAAGAGCGAATGCTCTCTTTCCTGTGCAGTGTGATTGGTTAAAAGAGTTGTAATTGTTAACGCATGCGTTAGTTTCCTCGATTGACCGTGAAACAGTGAAAATCACACGTAAAATCACTACTGGTAACGATAACAGGTTCGAGAGTAGCGTTTGTGAAAATCACTGGTAACGGTTTCGAATGTTTGAGAGTAGCAGTGATTACCTGTGAAATATCACTATCAGTGAAAAAGTCACAGGTAGTGAAATCACGCTCATCTCTACTAAACATGTGTTCAATAGATAATAAATTCAAAATGGAACATCAGAACATCGAAGATTCAACAGCATCGAAAAATTCGGTATAGAAACTTTTTGAACATCGATACTTGGCTAACATCGATACTATCATCAAGCACTAGGGTATAAAATTTAATATATTCTACAGCAGGTCAATTTTAACTATTCGCACAAATCGTGCGATGACTGATTCCGCAAACTGAATTGTCGCGATTCCTGTAACCGGCCGGGGGGAAAGCAACTGCTCCCTGTAACCAAATAGGTTGGGGTATATGTCAGTTATTTGCCCCCGGAGGGGGACGTCGAAGACAGAACGCCGAAGGCGTTCGAGTAATGGAAAACAGTTAGCCGAGAGTGGGACTGGCGTTCGAATAACTGAAAGCACTGATCAGCGAGGCCCGCAGGGCCGAGAGTGAGACTTGCGTTTACGATTTGACTCGCGATTTTTGCGGATAGTTAAAATTAACCATACAGGATATTGAAGAAGTATATATTATATACAGTACTTTAATTAGTGTATTATTTCATATTATTTTCTCAATTTCTCATCTACTTTTCCATTATAAAAAGCAAATGCATATATCAAATCCCTAAATGCATATACAGGGTGTTTTAAAATTTAATCACCAAAATGATAGGGGTGATGGAATATGCGATTCTAAGAGCCGAATCACTAGCACAGCCCTCGAAAGAGTGACAAACGACACTCGATCAAGGGCTGAAGGTCAAGGGCTACTCGAAAAACCCAGATTCCAATCATTAACGCATTTACCAACGAGAATAATATAATTAGAGTGGAAATTAACTGGTCATCAGGACCCCACTATGAAGTCGTGGTAACTAGCGTCAGCCATAACTGTTGAGGTATAAGACGTATGCAAGCTCCTGCTAATAACATACATTTCCTTTCTTTGGAATTTATTCTAGCTTATTATTATAATTATTTAGCGATGTAGTGACATTTACGAAGATGCCTTACACTTGCTCGGCGTTCAGTTGTTCGAATAAAAGAGAAAAACTATCGGATATCACCTTTAACAAGTAATTAGGCCTAGCCCAGATTAATAAAAGCAAGAACAGATGATATAGGCCTTCATATGTTCTGGATAAAAGCTAAGGTTAGCCTGTCTTGTTCATTATAGCCTGTATTCTGAGTTCCTGATTAGATTAGCTGTTAATACTTACGTAGAATAAAGATAAAACGGTTAATTTTAACTATCCGCACAAATCGCGAGTCAAATCGCAAACCCAAGTCTCACTCTAGGCCCTGTGGGCCTCGCTGGTCAGTGTTTTCTGTTATTCGAACGCCAGCCCCACTCTCGGCCCTACGGGCCTCGCGGGTCACTGTTTTCCCCCTCCGGGGGCAGATAACTGATATGTACCACAACCTATTTGGTTACAGGGGGCAGTTGGTTTCCCCCCAGCCGGTTACAGGAATCGCGACAATTCAGTTTGCGGAATCAGTTATCGCGCGATTTGTGCGGATAGTTAAAATTAACCGATAAAACTTAATGACATGTTAACGCGCTAGCACCATATACTTTCAATCAGTATAATATCTTATGCAAACTCCGATTCATCATCGCTAAAAAGTTGGTTTTCTGAACCGCTATACCTAAATTGACATCTTAGGCCAAGTTCTTTAGTGTAGCGGGCTTAAGATGTCCGGATAACCAACGTTTAAGCTACGGATAAATCGGAATTTGCGTAAGAAATTATATTGAAAGTATATGGAGCATTAACATTTCGGCAAGTTTTATCTTTATTTTCCGTAAGTATTAACGAATCCTCAATTAGTATGAGCCTTGGTATACTAAAGTACACCCCTTATACCAATAGCATTTATACTCTTCCCACCCCGAGAGCAAAATTTCGATTGTACATTTGTTTAAAATGTAAATACTTACTTTGCCACCTTAACTATATCTTAACAAGAAATTAATCCTCCTGAGGAAGGTAGCGGAAGCCCTGATTAATCATCTATATTTACCCTTTTATTTCACGTTTTAACCCCCCCCCCCCCCCCTCATTTTTTTTTTTCATTGATTGTAATCCAATACGTCCATTCAGGACCTATATGGCCGGAGGCCGATGAGTTGGGCCCCTAGATCGACCTGGATTAATGACTGCTGTAAGATGGTCGCAGCAGCCGGGGAGGGAGGGGGGGGGTGGTGAAGATCGTATCTCACTGATGGTCGCCCATCCAGTGACTAGCCGTTGACTTCCCTGAAGTTGTGTGTTCAGTGGAAGCCCACCATGCCACAGCCTCTCCCCTAGTACAAATTTTAAATAGTAAAATTGATTTTTTCGAACATAGTATTTAGAAAGTGTAAAAGAGCTCTATCTTCTTTCGTTTCTGATCATTTCCGATCGAATGATATATAACATGCCAAATGTTGCCATATTTCTAAAGACCAACTGCCACCCCCGAAACTTCGATTCCAGTGGCCCAATCAAAGCCAAACTAAATAGTGAAGATGCACATCCCCATAGCAAGTTACATTTCGAATTTCAACCTTCTACCTCAAAAATGTGGAAATTATCAAGGAGACGGACATTGTGAAACCAATAAGTAGCTCCATTCTTCCGCTAAAATAAATAAAATGATGTAAAATAAATAATTCCGAGCGTAGAATGTATATTTCCTTTAGAATCCAAAGGAATAATTATTTGATGAAAAATAGGAAAGAAAATAATTTTCAGTTGAATTATTACTAGTAACCGAAGATGAATCGAATGAAACTTTTCCTTGACTAAAAAGTCCGTCATTACTCTAGGCCTCCAACAAATTTACGCTAAATTTAGCGTTAACATAAACCCTGCAACACTATGATAAATATGATTGTAATAAACCGAATGTTTATACTTCTTATTATGACTTCACATCATAGTATTTCAAATTTTTACCTCAACAACGATGGCAGACATCGCTTCCAATATGGCGTCGTTATTTCCACTCTAATTATATTAATCTCGTTGGCATTTACCGTCTTCCCTCATATGAGTGTTGCTTGATCCCTTCCTTGAAGAAACCAGTCATGGGTTTGAGGATATTTTTAGCGAAAGTGCCAAAATTTTCTCATGGAAAGCGTCACATTGCTAGGCAACAACAATGGAGGACATAGGTCAATGAAAAGGAGTGATGCAACTTCTGAGAAACAAGGAAGTAGAAAAGAAAATCTTTTGTTTAGTGTTGCCTACACAAATAAAGCTGATTTAACAAAAAAAATTTGCCTTAAATAAATTATTAAATAGTTAAATATATTTTATCATTTTACATGTCTTAAATATTCATTTTAGGCTAATTAAAGGAATTAATAGTTCATAAGCTTAATAAAATAAACGAGAAAAATGTTTAAATACTGCTTCATATCAATACATGAAGTAATAATACTGTTTCGTATAAAATAGTAATAAATTTTAATAGCATAAATGTTAGAATGCGCATATTATTTAAAAATATACATGCATGTTTATAAAATAATAAAGGCATACATAATATGCATAGTCTGAATTTCGCCACAGCAGTTTTTCTTCCCTCCCCCCGCCTCTATTCGTTTGAACTCCTCCTGTATGGAGCCCATTTCAAAATGAACGTTTTTAATACGACGGTATCTCGCAACAAGATATAATGATACCTTTCAATTAAAGCCAGTCTATAACTTGTTTGTTTTTCGCGCTGAAGTAAAAACAATGCAACGGCATGATATTTTTACTACGAAGCGATGAAATGGCTGCCATGCTGTTTCATTAGATCAGCGAGGTGGAGTAGAGAATTCGCTCCTCAAGTGGCCAAAATTGGTCACTTGAAATATGGAGTGGCAAACTCTCTGTACACTCCACTATAACGCATTAATGATGAGATGAGGGCAGATCTTCCCTTGAATGCGGTCTCTGGAGTAGGAAACCTTACTCGACTCGACTCTTACAGCGCCTAGTGATTCGGCCCTAAGCAAAAAAGTTCATATGATCATGGGTCCGAATATGAACGATAACTGAGATATGAACAAAAATAAAAATGCCGCCACTAAGATCAACAAGTTAATAACTCACTTTCTGCAATATCTAGGATGATGAAATTTGGAAAAATAATGGGGTACATAAAATTGTGTGTACCGTTAAAATTTGATCGAATTCCAACGAGTAGTTTCCGAGTTACGTAGTCAACATCGTAACACGTGATGGTTAGTACTCACATGTGAGCACGTGGTACGATGTTGAGTGCGTAACTCGGAAACTACTCGATGGAATTCGTTCAAATTTTAACGGTATACACAGTTTTATGTACCCTATTATTCCTCCAGGTTTCATCGTCCTAGATTTTGTAGAAAGTGAGTTATTATCTTGTTGATCCTAGTGGCGGCATTTTTATTTCTGTCCATATCTGTTATCGTTCAAATTCGGACCCATGTTCATATGATCTTTTTTGCTTAGAATCGCATATTCCATCACCCCTATCATTTTGGTGATGAAATTTTAAAACACCCTGTATATGTTAAGGAGAGTGTCTTGAATGAGGCATCCTCTGTCTGCAAAGTTGAATTTGATAAGGAAAGTAACCTTATCAAACAAAATGAAGCTTAGTCATGTGGTTAAAGAGGAGCTCCGAAAGGTAGACCTAACAACTGAGGAAATTAATAAATTTAAGTCTGACTGCAAAACAATTCTCATTGATATGTACCAGAACTTGTTGAAGAAGGCCCCAGTGAGGTATAGTTTGCGTAAGGCAATGACGTTTCGCGATCCGGCCTTGATAGCCAAACACACGAGTGCAGCCAGGTCAAGGCTTTCCAGTGCCTTAGAAATATTCTCTGCCAAAAACTGAGTTTCTAGTCAGACACGTGATTCAATTGAAAAAGAATTTAAGTCACTTATTTCTCGGGTTGAATTCAAGAATATCAAAGAAAAATGAGAGTAGACCATTTTTGGAGAGATTTTCTGAAAGGCAAGGAAAAATTGGAAAATTTATATAGATTTCTGAAACTAGTGCTGATTTTAAGCCATGGGCAAGCTTTTGTGGAAAGTGGCTTCTCTAAACAAAGAGCTCATGGTCGAAAATCAACTAAATGAATCTCTGATTGTCCAAAGGAGGGTGTATGACGGCCTGAAAAGTGAAGGAGGTGTGCATAGCGTTCAAGTTGATAAGAAAATGATACATTCATTTAGGAACGCGAGGGGTTGATATGAGGATGCCCTGAACAAATCTTGTTCTGACCGGGAAGTGGAAAATGCCAAAGCCGCATCCAAGAGATCGCTTCTAAAGAAAATAGACGAATTGAAAGCAAAATGAGCTAAACTTCTGTCTGAGAAAGCTAGTGTTCTGGATGCTCTTGATGATCAGATATATTTTTTGTGTACTTCCTTTCCATAGTTCGTTTTATGTGTCAGGATTTTTTTTTTTAATTTATGGTTTTAGTTCGTTGTGTTTGATAGGTTTGAATGTACAAATCTTGTAGTGTTAAGTTAATTTTAAATTTCATGGTTGTATTACTATGCTAAGTATAACTTGTATGTTCTTATCTTATCCAGAGGGTAGATTATCGCAGAACAATAACCCGCGGCACTTACTCCTTCGAGGGAGTTTTGCACCATCTCAGTAACTAACGGCTGGAAGAGCTGCTGGCGGAGAACAAACCAGCGGCTATCACCAACTACTGGGCATCCAGCACTGGTCACTCAGCAAATGGGTCAGACTAAAGTCCCCCAACAGCTGTGCCCCAAATAGCAGTGTCACCCAGCAGTGGTCCTCAAGCCACCGGCTGTCACCCAACCAGCAGCTAGCTTAACCAGTCGACGAGACAAACAGGTCACGGCCATCCCCTGTGTGTATGTTCACCTGAGTGATTTGAACTATTATTAAAATTGTAAAAAAATACGTGTGATTTGTCCTCCCCTGCTGTGTAATTTTTTGAGT
>JAHWFO010004191.1:13625-34705 GCA_023313115.1 Rhysida immarginata
ACTGAAAAAACAAAAAACTTTGTTGAAATAATTCTAAAAAAAATTTTTAGACCATACATGTGTAACTTGGTAGCTGGAATATCAGATAGAAATGTGAAGTGAAATCGCTCCACCTCCGATGTAAACCTATGTCCAGAAAAATTTTTTTATTATGATTTAACTTAATAAAACAAACCCATACTCGTTAAAACAAACTCTTTCATATTCAATATTCATATTTGTTCTTTGTGTAAGAGACACAAATTGACCAACATGTATCGTTCAATCAGAACAAAATTTTCAAGACACATACTTGTATCAATATGATTGAGAGATGCAATCTGACAGGCATAGTGCTAGAGATCGTTATCCTCTGCCTCTCACAATTTCGCTTAATGCTTCTTAGTGTTTCTCGTAAAGAGTCTTAAGCATGGAACCCACATTGCGTATACTCTACGGAACGTAACAGCGGAGCGTACCAACTTGTCGCGTGACATTCGTACTTTTTATGTTCCGTTCGGTACCGTTGTGCATGTGAGTGGCCCCACGTTGGTGGCGTTGCGCGCCAGAAACTGCAGCGTGCAGCACCGTCTGATGATAGGTTTTTGCAAGCTTTGTACATGCTTCGTGCTCCTTGGCTGACATCGCTGCTCTCAATTATCATTGTCCGGGTGGCCTACAAACTTTATTTAATAAATTATAAGGTATCAACGTCCTTACATTGTTTGCGACGCTTATCGTAGAAGAAAGGATGTTTCCTTACCTCCTCTACAAGCAATTCAATGTCGCTCACGAATCTCTGCCTCCCTTTCTCAATCTGCGTCCCCTCCTCCATGGCGGCAATTATACCTTCCATGGTGACGGTTTTCGATGTTTCCATCATTCCTAACATGTTCGTTTTTACTATGTTACCATCACTTGTCGCTTCTGCCATTTTGGTTATCGTTTTTTGATGGCACCACGAGAGACGAGATGAGCAGGATGAACCGAGGGATAGGTGAACCATTCGCAGTGTATTATGGGATGACATCATTAGTTTCCTATTGGTCCAGATGCTCCGCGTAAGCCACGGATAGCACGGAAAGTTGAACGCCATTCAACTCTCCGCTTCGCAGGCTTTGCGCCGACCTTGAGGTTGATGGGGAGGGGTGTGACGTCACGATTTTACACTCCGCTATTACATTCCGCAGAGTTTACGCTAATGTGGGTTCCATGCTTTAATGTGTTTCTCCTAACGTAAATATCTAAGAGTTCCAAGTTCAGTCAAGTCTAGTGTCTGGGAGAGCTCCCTCCCCTTTTATGGGAAAATGCCTAAACCAATTATCGTTCCTTTTCTAAACATTGCTTTGCTAACCAAATGAAAAAAAACAAACGTTGGTTTTCCCCTACGATCAAGCAATGCAGCGCTTTCCCCTTTGATGTTGCCATGACAACCGGCCGTCATTCTATAGGGGAAAATATCTTCACATTGAATGATGGGTACAGCTGCCATTTTTTGAGGGCAAGAGGAAGGCAATCCTATACTGCTACTCATCGAAGTGCGCCGTTTTTGCCCGACTTGTTATTGTATAACGATGGTAACGAGTTGTTGCGTGTTTGGATGTATTGTATAACAATAGGATAAGTTCAGAGCCATGGCAGCCATGGGCCTCGATGCCCTCAAAAGATGGCGGATATTCGATGTTTATGTTTTGATATTTCTCCCTATTTTTATCGCTGCTTCGGGAAAACCGAATTAGGATTATATTTAAAATATAAAATTTGAATTGCAATCAAAAATTGGCATACTGAATCATGTTTTTGTATTCAATTTCGACTCGAAAGAAGATTTTATCCATTCATAATAACCTAATAGGTAGTTTACTGTTAATAAACGCATGAAGTTATTTCTTACAGATGATTAAATAAGGCTGCTAACTTCATTAGTTAATACTATCATCTTACTGGCCATTTCTATAGTGTATAATATTCACATAACATCTTCAATGTTTAAAAGCCCAGGCTATTATAGAATATACACATTAATCTCTTCAAAATTATGCTCTTAATAAGCTATATTCACAAATAATCACAAATATAAAAACTCAAGCTAATAAAAAAAAACAAATAAACCTTAAAAGATTTATTCTGCCACAACTGATTTAAGGTTCTTAACAGCATAAAATTACTATATATTCCATAACCCCCATAATGCTCCAACCTTTATCACAATAATTAGTAACAAAATCACCTATTTTTAACACTCTATTTGAAATAAACTGACCACTCAGAAAAAATGTAATCCTTCGGTTTTCCCGATCGGTGGCAGATTCAGAGAAATAAAAAAATGATGATGAATGGAAAAATAAGATTACACAAAGACAATTAATTCAGTACTGATAAATTTTGATATCAGGAATAAAATTTCAAAGATAGATTAAAATCGTATATGTTCATAATGAGATAATGGAGGAGTAATAATTAAAATAGAATGAGTAAATAAAATGCATTAAATACAAGGAAATCACCAGATTCAAATTATATTTGCATTTGATCGACATTATTTCCAATATGTCGCACAGTTATGAAATCGGAATTGTTTAGAATATTTGTCAATTACAGTAGTGAAAGATTATTTTTATTTATTTATTTAATCTATAGAAAAAAATACAATCGTCCATCCTGGGCCAGTGTATTGAGGGCTAACAAGGTAGGTTCCAGGACGGGCATAAAGATACAGTGTACTGTAAATTGGTATTTGAAACTTTGTTAGAGGGGAAAGGGAAGTGGAGATAAGGTTCGTTTTTAATTAAAAGGGAGTGAGGAAAAATGGTTCTCTATACAGGCTTTAAAAGTGGTGATGTTCGATAAGGTGCGGAGATCTAAAGGTAAGGAGGACCAGAATTTACTGCCCGAGATGGAAACCCTTTTAAACTGATAATTGCCCTTCATAAAAGGCTTTTGAAGAGAGTCAACTTAGCGGGTGTTATGGGGGGAGCATTGTTTGGTATAGATAGCAAGCAAGGAAGGGAGGTTATAATATTATTTTGAGCTCTTTAAAAATGAAAATTGCAGAGTTTATGGAATATAGCTGATGTATTGGGTTTAATCCAACAGTTTTAAATAGGCGAGAGACTGGAGCTGGCTTTTGAAGTTTTAGTAAGATTCAGACAAACCATTTTTGCAGTCTAAATAAGCATAGTACAGTATGTTAGATTAGTGGTTGCGCCCCAGAATATTAGGCCATAGGATAGTGATGAGTGAATCATAGTGTTATAAAGAAGGAGAATTTTTGGGGTAGAAAATTAAGGTGGGAGAAAAGACCCAAACGCTGATTCAGTGTGCAAGCTAGAACGTTAATGTGGCCGTCCCAGGAGAGGGTTTAAGTTAAATGTATACCTGAATATTTGAACGAATTAGACTGAGAAATCTGCTTTGAATTGTAGAGAAATTTATTTAAGGCATATTGAGTTCATATCAATGTAAGGAGAAGTTGATACTGGTGTTTGGTCCAAAAATAAAAATTTGGTGAACACCCCTTATCGTTTTGTTTATTTTTGAGAGCAACTGAAATTCAACTCATTCTATCGGTGATAACTTTGTGAATTATCACGATATTTGCATAGGCTTTTTATAAGAGTAGCTCTATATATTTGGCTTATAAATTATGCAAAAGACATTTTGGTAACACTTGTGCATTTACAGTTAAACATTATTTAGTAAAAATGCTCATATTTCATCAAATATTTAATATTTTTATATTCTGATTGCAGTGTGTTGTCTCTATTGTAGTTTGTCAAGTTTCCTGATAATGGCATTGCATTGGGTTGAAAACTGTGCATGTTATAAACAAAAAACTTTTGAAAAAATTTTGATATTTTTTTAAAAAACTTTTATATCTCTATCTCAAACATTATTTTTTTTGGTGGTCCCCTATTTGCCTGTGGGACAAAGCCTTCACTGAAATATATGAGGTGTATAGTTGTGTCGCAAGATTTAGAGCCCTGAGTGAAATGCTCGATTAACAGAAAAAGAGGAGTACGGCACTTGCTCAAGATCATTGTTGAAACGATGAATTATTTCATATTATTGGATTTTCGCTGATGCATTCGTCTTCAGAGCAATGATTAAATGTAATTGTTATTTTACAAGATTTTATTTTATTAATTTATATATTTATATCATTTTATATATTCATTTAGTGTAGTTTATTTAATTAATTATTTGCTTTATTTATTTTATTTATTGTATTTATTTATCATTTAATTAATGTATTCTTATATCAGTTATATTATTTTATTTATTTATTTTTATTTATCCAATTCCATCATAATTTTTTCACATTAATTTTTATGGCTTTTTCATTGAAATGCCAAAATGTATAATGCTTAAAAATTACAGCAATACTGCTCTTGATTCTCCTTCTATGCTTATAAGGAGATTCAACTTTGGATTCAAAAGTGTTTGGTTCATTTTTGGATTTTATGATCTATAACCATTAATAAAAATAGACCTATTAAATTAATCACACAATTATAAATAATTGTTTGAACCTATCTTATTTTAATCTTAACAGACAAATTTAAAAATAAAACCGTAAATTCCGTGTGAAATTTTATAATACACGAATCCTTCTTTTAAAAATAACATGAATTTAACATAAGCTTAGAAATAACAAATTTAACATAATTTTAAAGTAACATGCATTTAACATAATCGAAAATTAATAAAACCTTTTTTAATTTTCTTGAATAGGATTTGAATGGATTTTCAGCACTGTATGTGTGATCTTTGTCTTCATCATCCCACCAGTCGTCAGCAGAATCCTTAAAAATTCCTGTTTAAATAATTATGCAGTCGAACCTCGATAAGTGGACAGCCTTGGGACCGGAAGAAAATATCCACTTTCAGGAGGGAGTTTTCTTTAAAAAAAAAAAGTACACTACTCAATGCTATTTGATTTAAACATTGTCTAATGTTTAATTTATCAATATATAATTATCAGTTATCACAAAACAAAAGAATATTCCACTTTTGTATTCACATTTGTTGATGGATTTATTTTCAATCACTCATCCCACAAGTCTCCTGTCATCCATAAAGTAAATTAAGCTAACTAAATGCTATATTATAGAGAAAATTTATTATTCCTTAAATTCCCAATTTTGAACCGTATCTTTACATCATCAAGACATCACATACATATCAGTGCCCTGTTCAACATTTCTATCTCCTAACTCTACCTTCTGTCAAAATTTCTTCTGTCTTCCAACTGTACCACCTTCCTTCCTACAATATCTGTGCCTTGTTCAACATTTCTTCTGTATTCTATCTGTATTTCACCCGTCTTCCGTCTGTCTATCTACAAGATGCAATTTCTTCCATCCCTCAACAAGTTTAACTTTCATCAGAACTGACACTGAAGAGCCAAAGCATTATGACCACCTACTCAATAACCCGTTGCGCCACCTTTGGCTTGCAAAACAGCAGCAACTCGCCTTAGCATATGCCACAAGTTCTTGGTAGATGACTGGAGACAGGTTGTACCAAATGTCCAAGCAGCAGTCACACAAAGTCGAGATATTCCCACATGGTGATGTTTGATATCTGAGCTGCCGCTCCATGACATCCAAAATGTGCTCTATCGGATTAAGATCCGGCAAGTTAGGTGGTCAGGACATTAATTGGAATTCATCCTTATGCTCCTCGAACCACTCAACACAATTCGAGCCTTGTTAAAATGGGGCGTTGTCCTGCTGGAAGATTCCATTTCCAGTTGGAAAGACAGACACCATGTAAAGGTGCAATTGTTCTGCAGTGATGTTCAGATAGTCTGCAGCTTTCATGGTCCATTCTACCACAACTACGGGTCCCAGAGCCGCCCATGAGAACGTCCCCCAAAGCATAATACCGTACCACCACCACCAGCCTGTGTATGACCTGCTGTACAAGGGGGGGGGGGGCAACTCTTTGCCTGGAAGTCAGCATACCCTGACACGACCGTCGACATGATGAATAAGAAATCGTGATTCATCCAACCAGGCAACTCTCTTCCACTTATCCATGCTCCATTCTCAATGTTTCCGGGCCCACTGTAGGTGTAGTTGACAATGACGCTTGGTCAACAGAGGCACACGAGTGGGATGTCTGCTGCGCAGTCCCATACCCAGCAGTGTCCGCTGAACTGTGTGTTCCGAAACACTTGCACTTTTACCTGCATTATATTGGGCTGCCAGCTGAGCCACTGTCTGGCGCCGATCTTGCTTTACAAGCGGGACAGTCCCCGACGTCCTTTTTCTTTGATGACACGTGGACGTCCAACACCTTGACATCTACTGCTGGTTTCACTGTCATTTATCCACTTTGCATAAATACTAACAATGGCAGATTGTGAACAATCTACCAGTTGTGCAGTTTCGGAGATACTCGTTCCAAGTCTTCGTGCCATTACAATCTGCCCTCTATCAAATTTGCTTAGATCAGCAGCCTTTCCCACCACTTGCAAAATTAAGTGCAGACTGATTCCTTACCTACTCCAGCAGCAGTTAAATACCATTCCCACTTAATTACGTGCCTTCCACGTGATCCAGACGAGTTCATTCACCAATGTGGGGATGGTTATAAAGTTTTGGCTCTTCAGTGTATATATTTTATTTATATCATTAACATTAATAAAGGTAATTCATATACACTCACTCACCATAAGTCATGGCACACCCCTCCAATCAGGTTCCCCGTCCGTAATGACATATCCCACTGCTTCCATTCTCGGAATGCATGTGCACAGACTTCCTTGATATCACATAATCATTGTGAGCAAAATACTAGCTGCAGAAATGGCAGCACGCCGAGAGCGCTATCCGCATTTGAACTGGGAATGATTGTAGGTGCCAGACGGATGGGTGCCTCAATATCAGATGTAGCCAGCACACTGAAATTTTCCCGCACAACCGTTGCAAGGGGTCTATCGAGAGAACACCCAACGAGGGGTTACAACGCATGTCGGACAGCGGACGAGCCGCCCACGCCTCATTGAGGTGTTCGCCAAGTCATCCGGCTTGCAACTGCTGACCAAAGGGCGACAGCGGTTCAAATCACCATGCCGTACAACCAGGGACGTCCCACAACTGTGTCCGTGACGACAATTCAGCAAACCTTGGCAGTTTATTTATTTATTTATTTGTTTGTTGACGGGAATACTCATTTACAAAAGAAATATTAAATATAATCATAAATATAAAACAAAAATAAAGAAAGATGAAAAGATATAAATAATATAGTAAAATTATATAAACAAAGCAATAAAATCACTAACGAAATAAATTAAAACAATCAATAATTAATATAATTAACATAAAATCAATAATTAGTTAATTAATATCAATAATATAATTAACATAATCAAAAATTAATATAATTTATTATCAGCAGGATAAGTGAAGAGATTAATTTGAGGTTTTGTCTGTTGTCATGAAAAATGTCAAAATTAGCCAAATAGGAATTAGCACTTTTGAGGAGGCGTCTAATTGGTGAGTTATAGACATAATTATTGGCAGACACCGATTTCTCAACGAGAAAGGGCACTGTACTCCTAGTAATGTAGTTAGGGATACGGATAGGAATCAGTTCTAGTAAATTAGGACAGTCAACAGTGGAATTCAGTAAGTCAAAAAGAAAGAGTAGGTCTGAACGTATTCTTCTATCGGCCAGAGTTTCAATGTTTAAAAGTTTATGAAGATGGACATAATCTGTATTGAAGGAAATATTACCCAGTTTTCTATTAATCATGCGAAGAAATCTTCTCTGAACTCTTTCAACTGCATCAGTATATTTAACATAATGGGGAGACCAGATTATAGAGGCATATTCCAGAATTGGACAAACTAATGCACAATATAGAATTTTAATTGATGTAATATCTTGAAAAGGTTGTATATGTCTATTCAGAAAACCTAAATTTTTATAGGATTTTTTGAGGATATAATCTATATGAGACGTAAAAGTCATTCTATTGTCAAAAATGACACCCAAGATCTTTTATATTTGTAACCTTCTCTAAAATGATATCGTCAATTGAATAAGGATAAGACACCATGTGTTTGTTTCTGCAGAAAGACATAGCTTTACATTTTCTAATATTGAGCATCATGCCATTACATGTACACCATAATGATAATGCATTCAAAGAATTTTGAAGAACATTGCAATCCCATTCATCATTAATAGAGGTAAATATTTTCAAGTCGTCTGCAAATAACAATAATTAAACTCCGTTCAATACCTCAGTGATGTCATTAATATAGAGAAGAAACAGAAGGGGGCCCAAGTGTGAACCTTGGGGTACTCCACTAGTAGCACTAAATGAACAGGAGATGTTGCCTTTAATTTTAACATACAAACGCCGAGACACAATAAAACTATGAATCCAAGATAAAAGTGGGTCTCTGATACCGAAGGCTTCAAGTTTCTTACATAGAATATTATGGTTTACTTTATCGAAGGCTTTAGTAAAATCTGTATAAATAACATCAACTTGCTTATGTCTGTCGAGATTGTCAAAGATATAATTTTCATATGTTAGTAAGTTCAAAAGAACAGATCTCCCTGGAATAAAACCATGTTGCTGGGGAGTAATGATATGTTTAAAGTGACACTGTTTTTTATCTAAAATGATAGATTCAAACACTTTAGGGATAACTGACTGAATAGTAACCGGACGATAGCTTGTCACATCACTCCTATCGCCAGATTTAAAAACCGGAACAATAAAACTGCTCTTCCAAAAATCAGGAAATGCACCAAGATTGATGGATTTGTTGAAAATGATTAGAAGAGGAAGACACAGTGGAGAGGCACAAGTGGAAATAAAAAGCGGATGCAGGTTATCCAGGCCAGGACTTTCGTTGACCTTGAGTGTTTTAAGTTTGTGTTCTATGTCGGAAGCAGAAATTGAAATATTTGAAATGTCAATCCCATGATTATATAACAGATCACAAACAGGGGGAGCCGCACAGGAATCATCATAAACAGAAGAGAAATACTGGGAAAATAAGTTTGCTATTTCAAGCGGATCGGTCTTGACATCAATATAGCACATACGGGATTGCAGATCATTGTTTAACTTTTTTGAGGTGACGTAATTCCAAAAAGACTTTATATTGGTGTAGACTGCAGATTCTATTGAAGAGATGTAGGCTTTATAACATAATTTTGCAAGGTTTTTACACTGTGCTCTTAGAGCAGAGAAATACTTATAGTCATCCATGAATCCGGTTATCTTATAATTATGATGGGCAGATCTTTTACGGCATATAAGCATTTTTAATTCTGGGGAAAACCACTTAGGATATCGGTTAGTTCTAATTTTAATCTGGGAACAAAATGCTCGATAATTTCATAAATAACATTATAAAAGTAATTAATAGCAGTTTTCAGATCCATATTTTCCAATAAGCACCAATCTGCCCTATACAGTTGATTCACAATATTATCATAATCAGCATTAACAAAGTCGTAGGAAAGTAAATTATATTTCATTTTGTTACTAGTGTCTTCCACATACAAAAAGCAATGTAGAGGAGGGTGACGTGGAGGAGGCCATGACGGGGGCCCTTTTGACAGCTGCACATCATCGGCAACGCCTAGCCTGGGCCAACTAACATCAACATTGGACTGCTGAGGACTGGCGAAGGGTTGCCTGGTCTGACGAGTCACGGTTTCAACTGTATTGGGCCGATGGTCGTGTACATGTCTGGCACAGGCCACACGAAGCCAAGGACCCCGCTTGTCAGGTGGGGACCACTTAAGCAGGTGGAGGCTCCATATGGGTCTGGGATTTTTTTCTTGTGGTATGCAATGGCTCCATGGGTCCATTGGTGCATCTGACATCCACTCTGCGTGCTATTTCCTACATCGATCTCCTTGGGGACCACCTGCACCTCTTCATGAACTGTTTTTACCCCGTGGACGACTGCATCTTCCAGCAAGATAATGCGCCTCCACACACGGCCCTTGTGACACAGCAGTGGCTGGAGGAACATGCTACCGACTTCACGACAATGATTTGGCCTCCACGTTTCCCAGATTGCAATCCCATTGAACATTAATGGGACGTCATCGAACGATCTGTCAGGTCATCACTAACAGAACTGGTAAATGCAGCATCGTTATGGAGTGCAGTGGAGGTGGCATGGCTTGCAGTGTTTGTGGTTGTGTTCCGGGAACTGGTACACTCTCTTCCACGACTGGTCGCTGCCGTTATCTAGGCAAGAGGGGGCCCAACACGTTATTAGGCAGATGTGCCATGACTTTTGGTGAGTGAGTATAATCATGATAGAAGAAGAAATAAGGGAGCTTGCATAAAAAAAAAAGTAATGCAAATCTAATAGATGCGTTTTCGTAGAGAAGTCTGAAATAATTGCAGCTCGACGTCGTTTTTGGAAGAGATTAGAAAAAAACCCATCATATATATTTGGATGAAACGTGTATTCATATAATTGCTGTTTTTGGAAAGTGTTGGCAAAATGACAATGAAAATGAAGTTTTAGAAAACTACGGTAAAGGAGCAGGATTTATTGTTCACGCAGGAGGGGAAGAAAAGATAAGTTAAAAATGCTGGCCTTGTTTTCAAATCTGAAACTCGTACGGTGATTAGCATGAAGATGTGATTTCTGAGAATTTTCAAAAATGGTTAACAAATAATTTAATGCCAAACATTTCAGTCTGTGCAATATGCATATGCCGCTTGTAATAGCCACAATATAAAGTCTGTATGAGGTCAGATTTCTGGAAGTGAAATGGCATACGAAATATAGAAAGCCGAGGCATATTCTTAACGTCAACTTTGAAGACATTGGCAACGTCTCCTTCCCGGATTATTGGAAGATGTTAACCCCCCAATCTTTTGACAATCTTCAATCATATTATTTTTTCATAATGTGGAAGACCTCTTGGGTTAGTTAGGCTTCTTGCCTACTTCATTTGATTTCATTTGGAATTTATTCTGGAAGGGTGAGCCTCGTGATAGCACTGCTTCTGTCCCACCTGAACAAATATACACTTCACTGTTCGATTGTCAGCTCACTGGGTTTCGTATGTGTAGCTTTTTTTTATTTAGTGATATACTCCAAGCTTAGAAATCGTCAGTCAAATTTCCCTCCACCAAGTGGAGGTAATTTTTTTTGTTCATACTGTGGATAACCTTTGTCGGTACATCAGGCTTCCTTTGAAATATGTTTATGAAGAGTGATATTATGGAAGCTATGCTTCAAATTCCACTCCAGTACCGATACACTACACTGTTTGCTTGTCGGTTGTCATTCGGAATTTAGTACACAGCATCCTTCTGTGAAGACACCCAGCTTTCGGTGCAACACATAAATTTTCTCTAAAATATACCGTTTAGTTAGTTTAATTTACTCTGAGGTAAATCAAAAAGCATGAGAGTAGACTGTGGGATTAGTAGTTGAAAAAAATCCATCAGCAAATGCGAATGCAGAAACTGAATATTCTTTTGTTTTGTGATGATGATAATTTTATATTGTTAAATTAAACATTAGACACTGTTTAAATCAATTAGTATTAAATAGCGTAATTTTTTTAAATGAAAACCCCCTACTCCGGATAAGTGGTTATTTTATTCCGATCTCAAGGCTATCCACTTATCGGTCACCGTAGTTCAGATTCAAAATCATTCAATAGATACATTATAAAGATTGGTGAAACAATGAACGCTTGGAAATTGAACATACTGAGATTGATGGCATTTTTTCGGATTGGTAGATATTAATATTGGAACTGGTTAATTTGTGTGATGCTGTATGCAGATGGCTATGTTTAACAGTTTATTGCACAATTAGGCATCATTTCATAACAATTTCAAATAAATATTGACAGTCAAACCATTACTGATTAGAATAAAAAAAATTCAAGCAGGACAAATCGAAGAAAATATTTTGAAAGATGAACAAAACAATAAAATAGTTACAGAAGTAGTTTTATAAATGTAATAATAAAATTGTGAATTAAATATTAGAGGATAAAATATTAGAAAAAATTACAGGTAACTAAAATGTGTAGATTACTTAAAAGGGAAATCCAGCGATAATGAAACTATGGTTAGAAATCTTTAAACTATCTTACTAATTCATGATATGGCGAAGTTTTCTTCCAAATATTTGATAGTAATTAACAAAAACATCACGTACCCTATTACTCGCAACGTAATTTGTGCTATGATCGATGATGCTTCATATGGTGTGGCAGGGTACTTAAGAGAGAAACAATCGTATATTCAGACCAGAATCCATAAGAATACATGCAGCACATAAGCACCATTACCGATCTTGCTACAAGTATACAATGAAATTTCATCTGCGAGGGTTGATTGAAAACTAACGCCTCCATGGCTGTAACTTTATTTGTTAACTGATTTTCAACATTCTTTTTGTACCTGATAGCTACATTTGTCCTCTTATGTAATGCACTATTCACTTTTCATCATAGTACCCATCCCTTTCCACGCACTTGTAACATAGTAACATTAGTGATTTTTTTAGAAAATATGTATAGCCGGGTGCTCCAGTGGAAACACCGGAAGTAGCCCTAAAAAGGGGACCTCCCAAAATACCGGAAGTAGTCCCAACAGCGAGACTTGCCAAAATACCGGAAGTAGATTTTGCCAGGTAATGCTTGAAATTTAATACAGAACCTAGATAAAAATACAAAGAGAACATATGAAAGTACATTCAACATTTTGTTGGACACGGAACCATAGGGTAACAGAGCTTTTCAATGCTCTGTACCGGAAGTATTAATCACGTGGCTGCGAACGACAGGAAACACGTGATCGTTGCGCACGGCTCTAGAGATCTGATTAGTATCTATTACTGACTACTGTTTTAAAAAATGCCGGGCGCAACGAAAAATGGCCGGGCGCAGCGCCAGGCTAAAAACGCCTAGAAAAATCACTAAACATGTTACTACAGTATCATGCCCGACTATAGCAACGCCTCCTAAAGATAAGGCCTGAGCGCGAAAACGTCATACATTGTTACATCATCCGAAGATGCGTTTAATAGCATTTTTACCAATAATAAGCCCTGAAATGCGATTAAACGTATCTTCAGATGGTGATGTAACAATGTCTGGCGTTTTCACGCTCAGGCCTTATCTTTAGGAGGCATTGACTATAGTCGGGCAAACCCGTCAGAAAATTTCAGTGGTTAAACATCAGGATTGAATGGTAGCTTTCACATCATTAGAACGAAACTGATGTCTCTTAAGGTGCTCCTGCCAAAGATGTGATAAGATAGTGATCCCACTTTTGTAGAAGGGAGAACAGCAACTCTTCTCGCAGGTGCAGTAAGGCCTGACACATTTCTGTGTGCAATTTTGTTACAGTTTCATTTGAAGCAGACATGAGTGATTGCCGTTCGTTGCGACATCACAATTTGAACAGTGTGCGAACATTAAATTCATGTGCAAATTGGGCTGTTAGAGGCCATTTCTGTGTGCAAAATTCATTCCTCTTGATTGTGCAATGCAGTTCAGAGGAAACAATGCAACAAGTGGCAGGGAAGTGGTTTCTGCATTATGACAATGCTCTGAGCCACACATCGCTTGTTGCACAGCAATTCCTTACTAAAAAAAAAACAAAAAACATTCCTGTCATATGCTGTGGATGTTGCTCCTAGTGACTTTTGGCCGTTCCCAACTCCAAAAATGGGCTCAAGGGGACATCAAGTCGAATGCGACCCAAGTCTGGCAGATTCAATGGAGCAAGTATGTGTGCTCGCAAAAGTGCCACTATGGTGGAGATTAGGTAAGCATTGCCGTATGTCTTACCATTAGAGTGCTATACCATCATTCTGGGAACTTTTTGACTGACCCTCGTACAATATCAACCTTCATTTTTTTTTCACAGATGTTCAAATTTCATTCTTTAATGAAAATACTAGTTCTGTTGATGCATTTATCTTTGTAAACAAAAGAAAAGTAACTATCAGTTTTTTTCCCTCTTATAGGGGGAGTAAGCGGCAAACAAAATACCACACACAAAAAAAACATGTTGAAACTTGTTGACTGATGATATAGAAACATGCTCCGCTGCAATTATCTCGATATCTATGGCTTGAAAAATCGAATTTTGGCCAGGGTTTGAGCTATTTTGGACCACTGTGCAATAGTACAAAGAAGACCTAAATCTCTTGTCCACGAAAACAACTATTTATCCCGTATGCACATGTTTATTACCTTAATAAATAAAAAGTGAAAGGAAATAATAGGTCATGAAATGGAGAGTTCTTGATGAAGCTGATGAAGGCCTTGCAGTACATATTGGGAAAGAAAACACAGAATTCCGACCAGTTTTGGCTTTTATTCCTGGCTTTATCAAGAATACAAATGAAGAGGCATGCAAGATGCCTGTTATATATAGATTATGATGGTATAAACAGTCTTTAATGGGTGGATACAAAATAAGGTAATTTGCTGGTAAAATAGTTGTGATTGGTTGGAACACTATCATGGTTTAGTACAACGTGATGAGTGAATCAGAAAATAAGAATAATAACAAATTGCCAGTAAAATAATAATAATAAAGTAAAATATGTTAATGGCAATTTGTTATTATTTTCTGATACACTTATGTTCTAATAAACATGATTGTGTACCAACCAATCACAACTATTTTATCAGCAAATTACCTTATTTTGTATCCAACCAGTCTGTGACGAAACGAGGCGGGGTTCATGGCCCTATTGTCTACCCTTACGTGGGTGGGGTCGCAATTGACCCATGTGCTAAATGCACAGCCATGTCTAGCCACCGGTAAGCTTGTCTTTAACGTATATTTTCTAACATTGCTTGATCGTATAGTGAAAATTCTAACTAAATAACTACTAAATTAAACTGTTGTGGCCACAATAACTAAATTAATAACTTTGCCTTATATCAAGTTCTATACCCTACCAGTCAAACTATGGCGAAACCCCAGGTCAAAAATTAATTATTTTTAATATCAAGGATTTATTAAATAATAAACATGGAAGATCGATCACATTCCGATGAATTTATTCATTAGTAAATCAAATGAAAAAAAATTTATTCTAATATTCAAACAATAAAATTCTTGTGCTTTAAACAAACGCTAGTCCTAATTGATTATACTAGAGTTAAAAGTAAATGTTTTTTTTATGATAAACAAAAAAACAAAACGAATCAGAAAAGAGCCTTAAACTAATTAAATTAACTAGACTGGCGATCACTTAATTTCTCTTTTTCTTAAAATAAATTTGTCAAAGTTCCACAGTTAATGTTCACTTATAAACTGTTAATTGCGCACCTTTCGTATCTTGTTCAAGTCAGCTAAATGTAACTTATCTGTCCGTTAAGATGAATTTCATGCCGTCTCCACATGACATCGGTCGAGGCACCAGTCTCCCCGGGATCTTACGCATTCACTGCTGCTGCCATCGTTATTCCGCTTCAAGTCGCTTGGCCTGCCTGGAGTCCCGACTCGATACGCCGCTATGCCCACGGCATCCCTCGAGTCGCCCACCAGCGCAGCTTTTCGCCGATCTGCTTTGTCCCACCGGGCAGTCGATTAGCTTCCGCTTCTCCTCCCGAAGAACGATGCCATCAAACGCGATGTCGTCCCCGCTGTCGCCTGTTAAGTCCGTCATCTGCACTTTGTATACCGCCGTTACTGATGGCCTCCACACCGTGCCTAACCGTGACTCGGTCGCCAGGCGTGGGGTGAACCATGTCCTTTACAGTTGGCTACATCGTCTCTCACGTCGATTTGTGCAATATTCTCCCTACATCATAGTTCCAATGATCGTTCTCGAGTGATTGAACTTAATTCATTGCTTTTCATTTTTCAAAATTTTCACTCCTAGCACTGCAGTTAAGGGACAGCCAGTCTCAGCCAATCAGCGCTTCAAGCACTCGCCTCCTCGCTCCACAGTTGCGCATTATGGCACACAGCCAACTTCATTGCCAAGGCAACGCCAGCTTATCTGCTAGATAATCCCCCCCTCCAACTTGCTTGTTTTCGTGCCAAAAAGAACAAAGAGCGAGAAGCGAGGCCTAAAACGCAGGTTGCTTTCAAAGATATTTAATTACAGATAATAAACGGAATGTATAATACATAAAATAAACAAAATAAATCTAAATGCTTCTTTCTCTATACACAAAGGTATCCAAAACAAAAGGAACATACGTAATTAATTTTTTATAGTTGCGCCTGATGAATAATAAATCGTACAATATAAATCATCCCCACGTGGTCGGTCGTCCATGATAAAAGTACAGGGTTGCTACAGACGTTGAAATCCTTGAAAAGTCAGGGAACTAAAAAATGGTCAGGGAAATCAGTGAAAAGTCTTGAGATAGTAGATGGTCATCCAACTCCACTGAAAAATGAAGCTAAAGTTTCTAGTTCCCGATAGGGGGGGGGGAACTCAATTGAAAAATGGCGCTGCATGTACAATCTGATTAAAAACCCATGCAGCGCCGCCCTATCGTGAGCTAGAAATTTTAGTTTCATTTTCAGTTTCAATGCAGCCAGAATTATTGGCATAATACTGCCGAAATTGATATATTCTACATAATCTTAAAGAAATAATTGACAATCCAACTATTGAATGCATTACATAGCTCACTATTAATTTTGGGCATCAACTAAATAAGTGAAATAACTTTAAAAGTTAGGAAATTCAGATCACGCTAGCTGCCGCATAGAGCGCAGAAAGTCCATTGCGACTATGCGGCTCCTAGCGTGATCTGAATTCCCTAGAATTCCCTAGCTTCCCTTAACAATGGAAAATGACTGGAGTTGAACGACCATTTACTTCTATAGACCGTGGTGAAAAGTCAGTGAAGTTTGAAAATGGGTCAGGGAAAATTTTACTGCTGGCTTATCAGCTATCTATATGGCCCTATGGCCATGCAAATTTATCTTGGATCAACAATTACTACTAGATTTAGGTACAGTAACAAAATCACTCAGGAATATCGGCCGCCTTTGCGTATACATTACTTATATTTCAAATATCACTAGGAAAAGAAAAGGCCATATTAATTAATGTGGAGATAGGTTTATTAAAAATGTTAACTATAATATCTTCACTCATGTTCAATAATGTATTTGCTTTTTCATGTCCAATAATGTTACTTATGTTCAACAATGTATTTGCTTCCTCATGTTCAACAATGAGATGATACACCTTTGTTGTGTGGGTAAATTTTTTTTTACTTACTGTTCTAAAAGATGTTCTGAATTAGTCCCTTTGTATCAATGTCAGTTTTATCAGATCTTCTGTTTTCAATGAGTGTCAATGTCAGTTAATAATTTTCATGTACTTTATCTCCTCATTTGATGACTTTTATTCTAATAAAAATGTGTGTTTTATAAAATAAACACTAATGCATTGTGCAACATTTATTAGAAGCCTAACATATTTGTATGCCTAACAGGCTTATGGGCCTGCAGTACAAATATGTTTCCAAGTCTTTAGAAGAGAGTGTCTATTGCAGAGAAGATCTGAAGTATAAGAAGTTTAAAATAAGTGAAATTATTGGATTTCATTTTACTATAATTAAAAAGGTATGGAGCCCTCCATTGATAAAGTGAATGCTGACAATTACCATACATGGATCAATGATGTGAAAGTTATTCTAATGGAAAGAAGCTGTTGGGGATTTATAAATGGAATAGAAGTGGAGTCCAATGCAACAGCAAGCTCTAAAGAAAAGAAGGAATATAATATGAGAAAAGATAGAGCTTACTCAACAATCTATTTAAGTGTAGACAAGGAATATAGAACATTGATTTCTGACACACATGATGCTGCTGAAGCTTGGAGAAAACTGAAGGAACACTTCAAGCCAGACTCCCAGGCACGAATTATACAATTATTAGATTCATTTTTTAATTGTAGAATAGATCAAGGAGAAGATGTTGGTCTCTACGCCGCTCATCTGAAAAAAATTATGAGTGAGTTGAAAGAAGCAGGACACCCACTGGAGGACTTATATCAGAGCTTTCAACTGATAAGGTATTTACCTTTAAATATGCAAAGGATTGTTCAAATTATATATCGATGGAAAGACGAATAATTTAAGTTCGACAAAGTGCTTAAATTAAAGAGCTATTGGCAGAAGAAAGCAGGGTGAGGCAATGTGCTATTGACTTAGAAAAAGAAGAGCATCATGCATACAAGATAAAAACTACTATACAGAAAAAACGAAATGTTACCAAATCACCTAAGTTGATGAAAAATAAGTGTAAATTAGGACCATGTTTTAAATGTCAGAAATTTGGTCATCTAGCTTCCCAATGTCATTTCAAGTCAGTAGATAAGACTTTTGTGGATAAGACATTTGATAAATCATTTTTAACTGAAGCCTTTATTAATCAGGAAAATTATGTAAATGATAAAGAATCTTGGGTCTTTGACACTGCTGCGTCTACCCATTTTTGTAACAATCGTAAGTTGTTTACTTCATATGAAGTAGTCAGTTACACAAATATGTCTCTGGCTATAGGTGAAATAACTAGTCCCATTGAAGGAGTGGGAACGATAGAATTCAGTTTTGTAAATGATGGGGTAAGACAAGATGTTACTTTGAATAATGTTATGTACAGCCCTAAGCTTAGGCGAAATTTAGTATCAGGTCCATGTCTAGACAAAGGAGGAGCTAAATTTGTGGGTCACGATGGAAAAATTACTGTATATAGCAGGAGTGGACATAAGTTAAATGGTTTATTTTATTGTAAACCTAATTTTTATAATGTAAATGAGACAATTAAAACACCTATAGGATTAACGACCTCACAAGAAGGCCTAGAAATATGGCATCGACGCTTTTGCCATATAAATAGCAAATATATAGTCAATACAAGTCAACAAGATTGTGTTAGAGGGTTGCCTAGTTTTAAGAACACGCATTTAGATTATGAATCTTGTAAGATTGCAAAGACCAGGCGTAGGTCATTTAAGTCAATTTCTAAAATTAAGTCAGATAAACCATTACAGCTTACACATATGGATGTTTGTGGCCCTCTTCCTTGTGTTTCAAAAGGTGGATGTAGATATTTTCTAACTATTGTTGATGATTACTCTAGGAAAGTGACTGTATACCCCTCAAAGAAAAAATCAGATGTTTTTACATGCTTTACTAGATATCAGACTCGAGCTGAAAGATTTTTAAATTTGAAAGTGATGAATATTAGAACGGACAATGGGATGGAATTTATATATGATACTTTTAGTAAATTTTTAGATGAACAGGGAATACACGCTGAAAGGACAAACAACTATACACCTGAACAAAATGGGGTTAGTGAACATTTTAATTACACAGCATTCAATGCTCAATGATAGTGGACTAGATAATGAGTTCTGGGCAGAAGCTGTTTTGTGTTTTACTTATGTATGGAATCTTATTTGCCACCAAGGACAAATCAAGACCCCTTTCCAGATATATTCTGGAAAGAAACCGTCAGTCAATCATCTTAAGAGTTTTGGTTGCACAGCTTATGTAGGTGTTCCCAAACAATTAAGGAACAAATTGCAAATGAGAACGGAAAAGGGAATAATGATAGGATATGCAATGAAAACGAAAGGGTATCGAATATGGATGCCGAATCAAAAGGCAGTTAAAGAAACCATAAACGTTACATTCGATGAGAATGAAGGTAGCAAGGAAGCTATACTGGGCCCTATTAAAAATGATAAATTGGAAAAATATATTCCTCAAGTTTCAGGAGAATCTGAAACTGATGACTATGAACAAATAGAAAGTGTCCCTACGAAACATGTAATGGAATCTCTTCCATTTTACAGTTTTAAATGGATTAGAACTGCTGTTTCTAGACCTGATGGTTCTAAAACAGATATATATTATGGCATTGAGGCTACCAATAGGAGATTAAGATCGTATAATGATGCACAAAAATATTGCTCTTCACATGGTATAGATTATAAACGTGAATACATGTATTTTAATTTTAGTGGTAAAAATGATTATACTGGTCCTGTAAATGAAAATGTTAATTTATATAACAGTCATAATAATGCAAATGTTAATTTAGAAGCATGCCATGTAGAAGTTGTTATTCCAAAAAATTATAAGGAAGCAATTACGTCATCCTCAAGAAATGAATGGCAAAAGGCCATGGAAGAAGAGATTGACACTATGTTAGATAGAAATGTATGGCAGCTTGTAGAAAAGCCACCTAATGTTAAAATATTAGGAAATAGATGGGTGTATACTGTAAAAAAGAAAGAACAAAATGAAATTATTAGGTATAAGGCATGTCTAGTAGCCCAAGGCTATAAACAAGAAAAGGGTGAAATGTATGAGTAAGTATTTAGTCCTGTTGTAAATTTTTCAGTGATTAGATTGTTTTTTACTATTTTGGTATGTTTATTAGGTTGGATCAATTGTCAACTTGATGTCAAATGTGCATATTTATATGCAAACTTAAAAGAAAAAATTTATAGGTATCAACCACAAGGCTTTGTTAATTCTAATAATCCAAACTTGGTATGTATGTTAAACAAAGCAATTTATGGTCTACACCAAAGTGGTAGAGAGTGGTTTTTTGAAATCCACAAAGTATTAGAAAGTTTGAATTTTAAAAAATTAAAATGGTGCAATTGTGTTTATATTTTTGATAACAATATTGTTCTATTATTACCGTAATTTACGGTAGTAACGCCGCGGCTTATCTAATAAAAAAGTTGTAAAAAATGCCTGTGCGGCCTAACTACCGTTGCGGCCTAACTACCGTTTTTTTTTCCAAACAGCATGACAACAACGATTTCAGAAAACTGATACTGCTTTATAGTGATGCAGTTGCATTCCGTCCTGATGAAAATCAAACGAAATTAGCGCATAATATACATTACAGTACCTTAATTTTCCTGTATATACAATGTACACTTCATTATTTATTACATTTATTCGCTTTTCATTTGAATTCCCCACTGCCCATCGCCATTTTCACAAATCGAAACACAGTTGTACTTCATGGATGAAAAGTTGCATAATGAACTTCAGACGAAATTAGCGTATAATATACATCGCAGAACTTTAATTACCCTGTATTTACA
>JAHWFO010004191.1:35105-57584 GCA_023313115.1 Rhysida immarginata
TGTAAATACAGGGTAATTAAAGTTCTGCGATGTATATTATACGCTAAGTTCATTATGCAACTTTTCATTTGAATTTCCGGCGCCAAAAAAAAATACGAATGTACCTTCTCAATCCATGAAGTACAACTGTGTTTCGATTTGTGAAAATGGCGACGGGCAGTGGGGAATTCAAATGAAAAGCGAATAAATGTAATAAATAATGAAGTGTACATTGTATATACAGGAAAATTAAGGTACTGTAATGTATATTATGCGCTAATTTCGTTTGATTATTAAAAGGGGGAGGGGGGTGCGGCCTAACTACCGTTGCGGCCTAACTACCGTTTTTTTTTCTAAAATGATACGTTTTTATCGGTGCGGCCTAACTACCGCTGCGGCGTTATTACCGTAAATTACGGTATATGTCGATGATATTGTAATCTTTGGTAAATCTGATGCACAGGTTGAAAATGTTATTTCAATGTTATCTAGCATATTTGATATCAAAATAATAAAAAATATTATTTTGGTAAAGCTTTTGGTTATTTCAATGTTATCTAGCATATTTTGGTAAAATAAGAAAATTGTTAGGTGTTGATTTTGAAGAAAGTAATGGTAAGCTATACATACACCAACAAGATTATATCAGGAAGATCTATAATTTGTATGGGGTATTCAATATCCCTATTACCTCATTACCAATAGCTAAAGGAACTGTATTTACTAAATTAGATTGTCCCAAAAACGAAGATGAGATTAAAAGAATGGAAAGTTTACCTTACAGAAGTCTCATTGGTTGCTTATCTTATATAGCAGGTCGTACAAGAACAGATATAAGTTATGCAGTAAATATATTATCACAATTTCAAGAAAATCCAGGTTATGTTCATTGGAATAATTTGTAAAAATTATGTGGGTATTTAAAGTGTACAGAAGGTTTAAAGCTTGATCTCTCTGATATTAATAATTTAAATATAAATTGTTATAGTGATTCAGATTTTGCTGCTAACAGAGATGATAGGATATCTATGGGAGGCATTATTTTATTTGTTGATAAAGTACCCATTATTTGGAAAACTTTTAAACAAAAATGCATAAGTCTGTCTACAATGGAGGCAGAATATGTTACTTTAACTGAGGCAGCAAAGGAACTTGTATGGTTTATACATATTTTAGATGAATGCAAATCTACTAAGGTGTTTAACTTAGATTCTTTTTATAAACTGATGTGTGATAATCAAGCTGCAATTGATTTTTCAAATTCCCCTATAGAAAACAGTAGAACAAAACATATTGATGTTAGATATCATTTTTTAAGAAATCTTGTTTATGAGAAACTGTTTGATATGAAATACGTGAAAAGTAAAGATAATCACGCTGATATTTTTATGAAAGCATTGCCAAAAGAGAGATTTAATAAATTTGTTGGAAGTATTTTTATAAAATAATTTTTATGGAAAAATTAGCATTTTTAAGATGTACTATCGTGAACCTGAGAGGGGGGAGGCAATGTTAACTATAATATCTTCACTCTCATGTTCAGTAATGTATTCGCTTTTTCATGTCCAATAATGTAGTTACTTATGTTCAACAATGTATTTGGTTCCTCATGTTCAACAATGTATTTGCTTCCTCATGTTCAACAATGAGATGATACACCTTTGTTGTGTGGCTAAGTTTTTTTTACTTACTGTTCTAAAAGATGTTCCGAATGAGTGTCTTTGTGTCAATGTCAGTTTTATCAGATCTTCTGTTTTCAATGAGTGTCAATGTCAGTTAATAATTTTCATGTATTTTATCTCCTCATTTAATGACTTTTATTCTAATAAAAATGTGTGTTTTATAAAATAAACACTAATGCAATGTGCAACATTTATTAGAAGCCTAACATGTTTGTATGCCTAACAAAAAATTGAATATTCAAGTCTAAGTAATAAGAGTTAAATGACATGTTGACCATTTATCACTTACAGTCTTTTGAAATGGCACATCTTAGCATGCCGACAGCACACCCATGTGCCGGCAGTTCTTGGAATTTCACAACGTGTTTTAGAACAGAGCAAACATGAAGTCTCAATACATTTTCATGATTTTTATACTCCTAGTCGTGCGTCCATTGTATGCACTGTGTACCATAAAAAATGTTGTCTCTCTTGTCCGTGGTATGCAATGTGTGAAGTGAAAACTAAAGGTCATTTCAAATTGACCAATGGCTGTGTAGGTGCATTTTTCTTTGCTCCATCGAACGATACAAGTTTCAAACCAATGTTTCATAGACATTTTCTTGCTAAATTCAGTTTGTTTGACATGGCGCGTCATCTGCCATTTATGAAATTTATATGAAACAGATACTTTTATCTATTTGATGTGTATTATATATCAAAACTATGCAGATTTTAATGTTCTATTGATCACCATAGACAAAAAAGTATTAGTTATTAATTTTCATATGAAAAACCCAACCAAACTTGTCACGTTTTTTATAGTGAGGCACCAATTTTTTTTTTTTCCATAAAATGTAAATAATGTTATACAATTTTAATTTTCATTGTTATATTACTATGCTAAGTATATCGTGGATGTATGTTCACCTGAGTGAATTAAACTATTATTAAAATTGTAAAAAATGCATCCGATTTGTTCCCCCTTACCTGCTGTGTAATTTTTTGAGTTTAGAGTTTGCTATAGGTATGACGAAAAGTCAGGGATTTTTGAAAAAAGGTCAGGGTAGAGTCAGGGAAATTGAAAACAGGAATCGTGTGGCAACCCTGAAGTAATTAACACATGTTTGGATACATAATTCCTAACATGTAGTGGCATATTCTGTCACACAGCTCCCCCCCCCCCTCTAAGATAATATAATACTATAAATGATATTATAAAGAAAAGACATATAAAAAAAAATTACAATCAGAAGTTCCCATAAAGCAAATTAAACATAACTGTCAGAATCGCCAATGCGTTCATGATAACACAGCACCAATGTGACGAAGCGACATAATTATATCAAACAAAACAAAATTCCACACTATTTCCGACACTAGGAAACAGAAAGAAAAAAAAAGGGTTCCCAAGGAACACTAGTGCGCTCGAAATAACACAGAAATTTTGTGCTCCCCGTTACGCGGCTGGCCACTGATCAAACGGCACCAATGAGATGAAGTGATGCGGGGTTCATGTCCCCATTGTCTAGCCTTACTTGGGTGGAGTCGCAATTGACCCATGTGCTAAATGCACAGCCATTTCTAGCCACCGCTAAGCCTGTCTTTAATGTATATTTTCTAACATTGCTTGGTCGTAAATTGAAAATTCTAACTAACTACTAAATTAAACTGTTGTGGCCGCAATAACTAAATTAATAACTCAACTTTGCCTTATATCAAGTTCTATACCCTACCAGTCAAACTATGGCGAAACCCCAGGTCAAAAATTAATTATTTTTAATAACAAGGATTTATTAAATAATAAACATGGAAGATCGATCACATTCCGATGAATTTATTCATTAGTAAATCAAATGAAAAAAAATTTATTCTAATATTCAAACAATAAAATTCTTGTGCTTTAAACAAATTCTAGGCCTAATTGGTTATAATAGAATTAAAAGTACATGCTTTTTTTTTTTTTTATGATAACCAAAAACAAAACTAATCAGAAAAGAGCCTTAAACTGATTAAATTAACTAGACTGGATATCACTTAATTTCGCAGTTTCTTAAAATAAATTTGTCAAGGTTCCACAGTTAATGTTCACTTATAAACTGTTAATGGTGCACCTTTCGTATCTTGTTCAAGTCAACTAAATGTAACTTATCTGTCCGTTCAGATGAATTTGATGCAGTCTCCACATGACATCGGTCGAGGCACCAGTCTCTCCGGGATCTTCCGCATTCACTGCCGCTGCCGTCGTTATTCCGCTTCAAGTCGCTTGGCCTGCCTGGAGTCCCGACTCGATACGCCGCTACACCCAAGACGTCCCCTGAGTCACCCACCAGCGCAGCCTCCGGCCGATCTGCTTCGTTCCGCCGGGCAGTTGATTAGCTTCCGCTTCTCCTCCCGAAGAGCGATGCCATCAAAAGCGATGTCGTCCATGCTGTCGCCTGTTGAATCCGTTGTCCGCACTTTGTATGCCGCCGTAACTGATGGCCTCCACGACGTGGCTAACTGTGACTCGGTCGCCAGGCGTGGGGTGAACCACGTCCTTTACTGTTGGCTACATCGTCTCTCACGTCGATTTGTGCAATATTCTCCCTACTTCATAGTTCCAATGATCGTTCTCGAGTGATTGAACTTAATTCATTGCTTTTCATTTTTCAAAATTTTCACTCCTAGCACTGCAGTTAAGGGACAGCCAGTCTCAGCCAATCAGCGCTTCAAGCGCTCGCCTCCTCGCTCCACAGTTGCGCATTATGGCACACAGCCAACTTCATTGCCTAGGCAACGCCAGCTTATCTACTAGAACCCCCCCCCCCCCTCCAACTTGCTTGTTTTTGCGCCAAAAAGAGCAAAGAGCGGGAAGCGAGGCCTAAAACACAGATTGCTTTATAAGATATTTAATTACAGATAATAAATGGAATGCATAAAATAAACATGATAAATCTAAATACTTCTTTCTCTACACATAAAGGTATCCAAACAAACGGAACATATGTAATTAATTTTTTATAGTTGCGCCTGATGATTAATAAATCATATAACATAAATTATGCCCTCGTGGTCGGTCCTCCATGATAAATTGAAACGTAAAAGTAATTAACACATGTTTGGATACATTATTCCATACAAGTAGTGGAATATTCTAACATGTCACAAATCAATGATTGTTTTTACCATCATAATCTGTATACAAACGGCATCTTGTGTGCCTCTTCATTTGTATCCTTGATAAAGCCAGGAATAAAAGGTAAAACCGGTCAAAATTCTGTGTATTTTCTTTCCTGATATGTACTGCAAAGACTCCAACCTCATCAACAACAGGTTCATTTATACAGATTTATAACCAATCAGGAAACGTATAAGTAAACAAGCAACTGAAATGCTCAAGACCAGTAGGATTTTAAGGAATTTGAGAATGAAAAGTTAACCTTTGATTGTTTCATGTGTTTGTTAAGAAAGCCTCTGGTTGCTAAGGTAAGGCATAGTTCTAAATGAATAAATTGAAGTACCAAAGGATTAAATGGAGAGCATAGTAAGTATTTATAAAGGTAAAAACTTTTTGTAACAAACCTCTTTATGTGATGATAATTCTAGTAATTCAAAATTATACAAAAATGTATAACTGGGGCAAATGTCCGAGAAAGTATAACTGGGGCAAATGTCCGAGAAAGTATAACTGTCCGACAGTTCACTTTGGGTTTTCCACGTGTTCTCCTTGGTTCCTGCCGAATGATGAGAGCTTTGCTCTCGAAAAGCGCTTCCAGGTTGTATTTTTCTGTTATTTTTGTTTTTGTTTTATTCTTTATTACTTTTGTTGTGGTAAAAGAGCCCTTCTTTATACTTAAACCTCTTTATAATGAACCTCTTTTCTGTAGCCCCCATTTAAATTCTTTTCTGATGCCCCTTACAACAAAATTCTATTCTACGAAATTGTTATTATAACAAAAATTCTAGTTTCACTTCCTATTTGCTAACACCTTCACATAGCAAAGGGAAGTTGATTATTTTAAAATATGTTACAGTACTACAGTAGAACCTCCGTAGAGCGAAACTCAACGGACCGGCAAAATCATTTCGCTATATAGATGTTTTGTTGCATGGAGGTGGTGTTAAAATTTGCATAATTTTGATGTATAAATTGCTGATAATTGCATTTATATATGTTTATATTTTAAATGTAGTATTTATTATTTATATATAAAAATTTAATATTTTATATTAATTTTAATACTTCTTAACATTAAGAACAAAACTTTTTCGATACTTGACATCGCTGCCTATCTAAAGTCATCTAGGCCGCCATTGCCGAAAATTTTGTTTGGATCGCGATTATTTTTTTCTGAACTAATTAAAATTTGAAAGCAGAACGAGTCGAAAATAATATTGTAATACGTATTTTACAGAAAAATACCGATAGAACGTATCCATAAGCATGTATATTACAGAAAAAACACTCGTCGGCCTCGGTAAAATTACATTTCACAAAAATGTTTATGGGCTTAAACTTTCAATAAAATAAATTCATAAATTTGAACAAATATTAAAATTATTAATATAAAAAATCTTCCGAGTTTCGAAAGCTTTTATAGTAGTTCTCGTGCCCATTCTCTTAGAAAATAAATTTTTAACATGCTTGCACGTTTAAACCCCTCAGCAGGCCGCCGTTATTGCTGTGCAGTGCTTCATGGCTAGTTGTTCTCGAGAACTCTTCGTAATTTTGCCGATAAAATAAGCCTAATGCCATAAACCGACTGGGCAGACTGGCGGCTAGCGACACGGCAGAACATGACGTCATGGCGAAAAATGGAAGGGAGAGCGCAGAAAAGACTTTCGCACAGGCCTTTTACAATCTGGCAGGCCGTGTTTAAATTTAACAAACTTTTACCACTCTCGGCGCTTCGCGCCTCACGTCGGCCCTGCGGGCCTCATTCAATGAGGCTCATTGGTCACTGTTTTCCGTTACTCGAACGCCTTCGGCGTTCTGTCTACGACGTCCCCCTCCGGGGGTAAATAATTGATATATACCCCAACCTATTTGGTTACAGGGGGCAGTTGGTTTCCCCTCTGCCGGTTACAGGAACTTGCCATGACGTCATGTTCTACCGTGTCGCTAGCCGCTTCTCTGGGCAGAGCTTGTGACGTAAGAACTTGTTTTTAACTTCGCTTGTTGGCCGTTTGCGATGATTTCGTTCATTGGTTGTCTGATCATGTTAAGAAATTTCGTAATAAAGAGCTAAAATATACCTTAAAATTTATTGTCTGGACCGAAAAATCCTTATGTTATAGGGATAATTACGCTATAAAGATTTCGCTATATGGAGATTGAAAAAGCATTAAATCAATAGGATTTTTGCAGAGACCATAGAAAAATTTCGTTATAGAGAGAATTTCGGTATATCGACGTTCGCTCTATGGAGGTTCTACTGTATATAGCTATACACACATTTTTGATTTTTGTGTACCAGAAGTCTGGTTTTCGTATGTGAATTTGATGGGTTTTATGTGTCTATATGTCGTTTTCCAAACGCGATTTCGATAAATACTGTACAGCAATTCTTACTTTTTATTAAATTAACTGAAATTACCATACACTAATAATGATCTTAATTTACTAAACAATATTAGTTTTGTTAATGTTGGGTGCGATCAACGATAATCAACATTTACAGAAGTGAAAATGGAAAAATGTCACATGAACACATTCCAGAGGATGTGTTTTCAAGTTTTATAAAAACTGACAACTTATTATAAATTATTTAACACAAAATTGGTTCATTTTTAACCCCCCCCCCTCCTCCTTGTAATGCACCCAAAACGTACGTCCATATCACCCCTCGAAAATTACGTAACACTGCGCTCGTAACCAACTCCTCCCCAAATTTCCAAAACCGTATAATGTCCCAATTTATTTTATTAGAATTTTGTAGCACAGGAAAATTTAAGTTCAGAAGCAAATTGAACTTTTGAATAACTGTTGAAGACATATCGTATTTTATAAGTAACAGAATCAATTATAAAATTGATGACCAGATAGAAATAATATTTTTTAAATACTGTCTGACCAAATTAATTATTCATCCTTCCATGATTTTCCTTCTGGTACTTACGGTAGATCATCACTAAGAATAAGGCCTGAAATCATAAAAACAGATTATTTATCTAGGAATTACATAAATTAAAAAAAAAAAGATAGGGCCTATCAGTGTAAGTAGCTAAACCACATAAAAGTATTATTTGACCATGAGATAGGTCCTATTTCATATTGTGACCCACTCACGCGGAATCGAACATGGGGTTGTTGGACGCGTTAATCGAGGGACTCAAAGCAAACGTCAGAACACATGTTAAGGTGAATGATATCCATTTAATAGCAAAAATTAATTAATCTATGCATTAAATTGTACAATAACAACAAATTGGGGGCACCTTAATAAGAAGAATTAACATAGACATTAATATTCAGTAGGAACAACTTATGTGATAATGTAAATAACAACCTCAACTGTGGTAAAGTAAATAACACAATTCAATTACTCAGTTCTCGACGTGCTGGACTCCTGGCCTCTAACAATGCAAAATGTTTAATGCATCTAGAGTCATGTTCTACGCACTATCCCTGATATACAATTTGTTCGGGAAAACTCAGATTTTTTATGTAAAAATAGATATAATTTTATTTGGAATTAATTATTCTATTTTTTTTCTATTCTTTAAGTTTTTTTTACTGTTTTGCAGACAGTGATTGTTGAGTATATATTGTTTTAATAAATGTTAATTAAAAAAATCTCCACGTGATTATCACTGTTTGCAGCTAGTTGTCCCTCGCGAATAATTTCGTGATCACGAGGATGTGTCCCACTATTGTTGATGTTCTTTCCGTGGTTACTGTTTTTTTTTTATTTCAGACAGACCACTTCCAGCTTCTGGCTTGACCAGTCGTCCCTCCTTCTGGTCCTCTACGTCCTTACTAGCCTGCAGCATGACATTCAACTTCCATTTATTATTTTCATTCCAGTGCACTGCAAATTACTCCTACACTGCCGTTCGACGTTTAGTTTCTTATTGAATTTCTCACTTTCTCGCAGCAGCCATGATTCTTTACTGAGCAGCATTGTTTTGCGGGTTTACCCATAAGGTAATAATGAAATTTCTTTTGATGCTATTTCAACAATAACGCGCATAAGGGATGCCATGCTGCACATTTCAAATTCTTATTTCCCATTAATAGTTAATTATGATTTCGCAGTCTTTCTTTAGACATTAAATGGGAATTTGAAATTTCTTTTCCTTATTCTTTATAAGGAATTGGTCTGTGTCAATTTTTTTTCATATTTAAAGTTAATTCTCACAATGTAGCGATTAATATTTCTCGTTACAGTGTTCTGCTGTATTTAACGTACATTTAAGTATTTCTTTATTTTATTCCGAGAAATATTTTCTTTTGTAATTGAGATCGCAATGCCTATTCCTCAATTAAATCTTATTGTATAGAACATTCTTTTGTACAGAATTTTTTTGTATCTTATAAATAAATATTGCAATTTTTAAACCAAAATAAAAATCTTTTAACCAGCCACGTTTACTCTTTAAGTTTTGGGGTTCTTTCTTTTAAAGTACCACCCATTAAATTCTATTTATTTTGCTTCCCCCTCTGAACATATGGTAGCAGAGCATGGTTTCTTTCTTTTATTTTAATACAACATGGAGGAATCATGTTTTGAAGAGGGTCGTTCCCTCCCTAGGCCAACGAGTGCCAATTATATTCAATGGACGTATCGAGTTTTAACCTTTCTCGAAACCAAAGGGCTAGCCAAATATGTCCAAGAAAAGATCTCTCTCCCTACAGAAGCATCAGCCAGCTCATCTATGCGCCTTGATTGGGCAAGAGTACGGCATTACCTCCTGAGCATGGTGAGTGATGATATTGTCATCATGCTTCAAGATGGCAATCCCTATACATTGTGGGAAGCAATTAAGCGTCGATATGGAAGGCCGGATTCAGTGACACAGGCTGAAATAATGTAGCATCTCTCAGCCTTGCGTTTCTTAGACGCTGATGATCTGAATGCCTATGTAGCAAGAGCGCTATAAATCAGTGCTCAGGCTGGAGCCGTGTCCCTGGTTCTGGATGATAAAATTTTGATTGACCATATGGTCACAGGTCTACCCTCAACTTATACTCCATTGAGACTCTCAGTCCAATCAAACCCATCAATGTCAATTGAAACCTTCCTGAGTCAACTAAATGTGGTTTTTAAGGACCACGCCACACTAAATTCCTCAATAGGTGTAGCCTCGTGTGCCACCTCTGTTTCTTCCCCGCGTCCATATCCAAATGCCCGTCGAACAAATGACGTAATATGCCATAATTGTGGAGGCCGAGGACACTTAAAAACTGTTTGTCCGTCCAAAATTTATCCCACTACTGCAGGTCCAGCTACTTCACACACTGCGATACCCTCTCGTTCGCAGGATCCTGTATCGACAAAGCGCATGCCTCGTGCATCAGCTTCACGTCCTAAGCGTAATCCTCGCAAATTGGGTACAAAAGGACAAAGCAAGAAACCTGCAACCAACTGTGTTGGTGTTCCAAACAAGGATTGGATAGTTGACACGGGCAGCTCATTTCACTTAAAGAAAAACAGTTCTTTGATTCTTTTCAAAGCTGTCATAAGCGGATACATACTGCAGACCCTAAGAAAACGATTGCTGCCATCGGTACTGGTGCGGCAAGCGTGTTATTAGATTCAGGAGTAGTTTTAAAACTCCATGACGCGCTTTATGCCCTAAACGCGCGCCTTAATCTTGTCTCCATGAGTCAATTATCAAAGCAGGGTTACAGTCTTCTTTTCGGCCCAACTGGTTATTCCATTACTTCACCCAAGGGCACGACCATCGCTGCGCAGGAGGGCGTGGAGGACCTCCCTTTCCTTCCCGTGGTCTGAAATATCCATTCAGTTTCCCGAACAGACCCCCCCATTACTTTCAATGGCTGTCACTTATAGTGTCATCCACAATGCATTGGGCCATCCGTCATCAAAAAAACTCACCGCAGCCGTGAAACACCATAGCATGCGCGGTCTTGAAGTTTTGCCGCCATTAATTGATGACCAACCATGTGTTGCATGCCTTCAGGCACGATTATGCAACGCCCCTCACAACATTGTGCAAGGTCAACGGTCAACAAGTCCTTTACAGCTACTTCACGTGGATACAGTGGGACCAATGCCTACCACTTCTATCCATTTGAACAAATTCCTATTAGTAGCTGTTGATGATTTCACACGAAAAACTTTCGTTTGTTCTACTCCGACAAAAAGTGAAGTGCCAAAAGCGTTAATAGACTTAATATTAAAGCTACAACGCTCTACAGGACAAAATCTGGCGTATATACGTTCCGATAATGGAAAAGAATTCACCAATGTGGAGCTAGATGAGTTCTGTACAAAGCAAGGCATATCTCAACAATTCACCGTTCCTGAGAACCCCCAGTCAAATGGTGTTGCTGAGAGAACCGTACGCTCCATTTGCGATGGAATTCGAGTTCTTCTCGCATCATCAAAAGTTCCGCACCGATTCTGGGACCATGCTGCGACTACAGCAGCATTTAATCTGAATTCTTTGCCTAGATGAGGTCAAACTAAGTCCCCTGAAGAGATATGGTCCAAAAAGAAACCGACCATCAAATATCGAGCTTCTTTCGGTTGCCTGGTATACTATTATATACCCAAGTCGCACCGATCAAAATTTGATGCTCGCGCCAAAAGTGGTGTTTTTATGGGATACTCCACTTCATCTCCTGGGTACCTTATTTATGCGCTCAATGAGAGCAAGTTTTTATGAGCACGTACCGTTCGTTTCTTTCCTAAGGTATTTCCAGAGTTCACAAGAAAATCAGATCCATCATCTGTTCCTCTGGTATTTCCAATTCACATGGAACCCCCTGTCTTTGAAGCACCATAGCCTGATGAACCACATATCATTCAGAGCGTACCGCCAATCTCACCCACTTTAACATTAGACGAGACAAGAATGCAGGTCCTATCTGATACTGAGGACACGCTAGTGGTCACACCTCCATCAGAAACCACATCGATGGAAGATGCTCCGGTTTGTTCGCCTAAATCACCAGTGAACCAACCACCCGTTGAAGTCCCACAACCTGTATTACGATGTTCACAAAGATTAAAAGAGAAGACAGAAAAACAACGTGCCGCCTTATGTCATCCTGACGTTACTGATCCGACTTGCTAATCACTCCGCCAATCACACCCCAGTCTTATGAACAAGCACTCGCTTCTCCCCAACATCATCAATGGGAAGAGGCCATGCAAGATAAATTGAATTCACTCATGCTTCATCATGTCTGGGATTTAGAGCTTCCACCACCAAATGTCAAAATTTTGAAGAGCAAATGGTTCTACCGCATCAAATACAATCCTGATGGTTCGGTGTCCAGATTCAAGGCAAGGTTGGTGGCTATCGGCTCGTCACAAGTCTATGGGAGCCAGTATGAGTTAACTTTCTCACCTGTCATCAGAATGGAATCCCTCCACTTACTGTTTGCCATAGCTGCAAATACAGGGATGTCACTGCGCCAGTATGACGTCAAATGTGCATATCTTCACGCACCGATAGACCACACCATATATCTATCGCCACCCAAGGGATTATCAACGCCAGTTAATCACGTCTGCAAATTGCGTAAATCACTTTACGGCCTCAAACAAAGTGGAAGATGCTGGTACGTAAAATTGTGTCAGCTTCTTACACGATTAAAATTCACTCCATCCAGAGCAGCCGATTGGTTTTTTTTACTACACCAATGCTGGGTGCACCATTCTCTTAACAGTCTACGTGGATATGTCATCCTAACCTCCATCATGGACAAAGTGAAACAAGAAATCGACCTCGTGGAGTTAGGAGTGGTAAAGCATCTGCTAGGTATGAATGTGTCACAAGTGAACGGTTCAATTCATCTGTCACAGGCACATTATATCAAGCAAATCCTGCATGATTATGGCCTTCAAGACATCAAACCAAAGACCATGCCACTAAGCCCTCATGTGAACTTTGATGATACTGCGGATTCACAACCGGTCGATTCTACCAATTACCAATCTCTTCTCGGTTCCTTAATGTATGTAATGACTTGCACGCGGCCGGATATAGCTTTTGCAATTACTAGGCTGTCGACATATGCTAAATCGCCTACACATTTGCATATGACTGCTCTTAAGGGCGTTGCTTCTTATCTTAAACACACCTGCGACACATCACTCGTTTTCACCCCATCTACGGGTCCTTTGTGCGCATTCGCTGATGCTAGCTGGTTTGTCACCCCACAGAGTAAAGGATACTCTGGAATTTTGATCAAAATGGGGAAAAATACCATAACCTGGTCATCTAAGAAGCAACGTTTAGTCGCCCTGAGCAGCTGCGAAGCCGAAATAATCGCTATAAACGAATGCGTGAAGTCACTGAAATGTCTTTGGGACCTCATAACAGAGTTAGGACAAGGGGAGTTTGTTTCTTTCCCCACAATCATTTATACTGACTCAACGTCTGCCATAGCATGTCTGGGAGCATTAGAATCGAAGAGTAGGACAAGACACATCTTGAGATTGCATAATTTCATCGTGCGAGAAATTAATCTTCAGAATGTGATTCTTACCTACTGTTCTTCCCCCGGCATGCTGGCAGACGCACTAACTAAACCTTTACCTGCCCCTGCTTTACGCAGATTCCTGGATTTGTTATCCTTATCTGAGCAGGATAAGTAATTATTTATATTAAATTACTTAACTCATTGGTTTGCTGGCCTACACGAGGGTATTTACAAAGTTTATCTTGTTCCTTTAAACTTCATAATTGCAAAGTTGTTTACTTTGCGGGATGAGAGGGGTTCTAAACGCAATATTTTTTGTTAAATGACTTTAGCTTTAAAATCACAAAACGATATTTTTTGGGCTTGTTCTTACCTTACGTGAAGGCAGTAACCACATTGTTTTTTTACTACATGATATGTATTTTTTTTTTTTTACGTTTATTAACGTATAGTACGTTTAATATACATTTTAATTATGGTATACCAAAATGCAAAATATACTTTTTGTCTTTTGCTAAAAAAGCAAAACATACTGTGTGCGCACACAAACATGAAAGGAAATAATAAAGGCATAAATGTTTATTTGTTTATTGTAACTTAGACAATTTTTTTTTGAATCTGTATATGTAACGTCAGTACCTAAACTTCTATCTGTACAAATGACCGTCATTTTTTTTTGTGTTCAAGAAAATTACAGGGGGCTTTGTTCGGGAAAACTCAGATTTTTTATGTAAAAATAGATATAATTTTATTTGTAATTAATTATTCTATTTTTTTTCTATTCTTTAAGTTTTTTTTTACTGTTTTGCAGACAGTGATTGTTGAGTATATATTGTTTTAATAAATGTTAATTAAAAAATCTCCACGTGATTATCACTGTCTGCAGCTAGTTGTCCCTTGCGAATAATTTTCGTGATCACGAGGATGTGTGTCCCACTATTGTTGATGTTCTTTCCGTGGTTACTGTTTTTTTTTATTTCAGACAGACCACTTCCAGCTTCTGGCTTGACCAGTCGTCCCTCCTTCTGGTCCTCCACGTCCTTACTAGCCTGCAGCATGATGTTCAACTTCTATTTATCGTTTTCATTCCAATGCACTGCAAATTACTCCTATCCTGCCGTTCGATGTTTAGTTTCTTATTGAATTTCTCACTTTCTCGCGGTAGCCATGATTCTTTACCGAGCAGCATTGTTTTGCGGATTTACCCATAAGGTAATAATGAAATTTCTTTTAATGCTATTTCAACAATAACGTGCATAAGGGACGCCATGCTGCACATTTCAAATTCTTATTTCCCATTAATAATTAATTATGATTTCGCAGTCTTTATTTAGACATTAAATGGGAATTTGAAATTTCTTTTCCTTATTCTTTATAAGGAATTGGTCTGTCTCAATTTTTTTTTCATATTTAAAGTTAATTCGCACAATGTAGCGATTAATATTTCTCGTTACAGTGTTTTGCTGTATTTAACGTACATTTAAGTATTTCTTTATTTTATTCGAGAAATATTTTCTTTTGTAATTGAGATCGCAATGCCTATTCCTCAATTAAATCATAATGTATAGAACATTCTTTTGTACAGAAATTTTTTGTATCTTATAAATAAATATCGCAATTTTTAAACCAAAATAAAAGTCTTTTAACGAGCCACGTTTACTCTTAAGTTTGGGGGTTCTTTTTTTTTTAAGGTACCACTATTAAATTCTATTTATTTTGCTTCCCCCTCTGAACACAATTACTCTGCAAGGGGGCTCATGACTTATCCAGTGCAACGAACTATACTCCAGCACGCAAGGACTGCACCACGCAACCTCTACAACTATTAGTAATATAGAGTGTCAGAACACCTTTTGGCAGGATGCATTCAATGCCCATAACCCAAGGAGGGGCTGTCACAAAAACTTTCAGGCAGTAGAGTTTTTCTATTGTTGCAGCACAGGCATGCTAAACATGGTTACGCCCTATGGGCTTCACCGCAACGCACGGAATGTGTCGCATGCTCCTTTTATAGCCAACGGGGGAAGACCACAGTAACCCCCAAAACCCCTGTGACTTAATTCCCAGGCTGCTAAATTACCCCTAGCACAGCCGTTGATCTGTCGCCTCATAGCAGGTCAACAGAAATTAGTGATCATTACGTTGCTGATGGGCCACTAGAAAATCGCCAATATGTGGCGCTTGTATGTGGTATAGACACCCGCACCTTAAGCATTATCCAGCTCACACCCCTTTTATCCTTGCATAAAGTTCGAGAATGCTCAGCTTCACATTGCCTATGGCCAATCAGGCACATAGCATTTATATGAATTATACCCTGGGCTTCTCATGAAAGGACGGAGTCACCGTGGTTAAACTTTACGATATTCTTATAGCTCCTGAGCAACAGCAGAATTATGCCAATACACACTCAGATTTCTCAAATACTAAGCCATACATCATGAATTGTCAGCTAAACAGGACCCTTAGTTCCACATGTAATCGAACACTCATAGAATGCTGGACTATTAGGCACCGCACGTTCGAGTCAATGAAATGATGCTTATAATGGTTGGCCTCCACTGCAGAGAAATGATGACCAAATAAAAGAAATGTTTGTCTCACCCTCTGAGAAATCCGATTAATCCTTTATGCAAGATAAACAAACCAGTTGCAAAATGTGAACAAATGTTGCTGCTTATCTTGGATGAAACAAATAACAGGCAGGCAAATAATAGTTATACATCCGGAGTAGGCATGGCTTCTTAAAACGTTCTTAACAAATGTAAATACCTTCGGGCAGAATAAACATGACTCCTTTCATTCGTGGCAAAGATAAAATACACGTTCTACATTTTTATCGCTGTACTTACACAGCCTGCAAAATGCCCAGTATATAGCAAAAACCCACAACCACAGCGATCTAGAGCGTATATCATGCTCAGAACAAAAGGGAAAAAAATATCTTATCTCTCAGCAGAGCCAAAATTAACGATCTCTTGACATGAAGAAACCTCTGCCCCTTGTTCTTCACTCGAGCTTCCCTGCTCGACCATAACATACAAGGTGAAATTTAATTCCACTGCCAAACTTGGAGAGGTAATAGGGATAGTCGAAACAAACAACTTTTCTTTATACCAGCTTTGCGAGAAAAATTTATTTAACAACGCAGAACAGTTACAGCAGTTGTTCAAAGTGTTTGTGTCGTTCCAGATAGCTAGAGAGTTTAATTGTGGCGAGAAAAAGTGTTCTTACATTGCTCGTTTTGGAATAGCTCCTCACGTACACTGAATGACTAATTTATTAGAGATACCTCTTACGGAAAATGGATCGGCCTCCCAGTGACACCCAAACAATGGAACAGGCCGAAGCGGTGTATAAAAGGGATGCATTGGATCACAAGTTGCAGTCAGCAGCAGAAGTGGATTGAATATGGGTAAATCCAAGGATTTGACCGACTTTGAACGAGGCATGATTGCTGGAGCTCGATGGGCGCAGTTGAGCATTTTGCAAACCGCGAACTTCCTCGGCTTTTCCCATGCAATAGTGTCAAATGGTATTCCGTAAATGGCAGTTACGCCAAAAAACAACCTCGGATAAAACAGGGCCGTGGATGAATGAGGCCAATGGCGACTGGCACAGCAACAGGACAGGAACAGCCCAACAAATTGCAGCACAGTTCAATGAGGGAGCATCCCAACCCATTTCGGAGCACACGGTGTGGCGCACCTTGACCAAGCTGGGTTTAACAACAGGCGGCCAGTACGAGTACCCTCGCTGTCACTGCAAAATAGTAAAGCACGCCTGCTATGGACACACAGTCATCGCCACTAGACACTGGATGAGTGGAAGAAGGTGGCCTGGTCTGACGAATCGCAGTTCCTACTTCATCATGCGGACGGCACACTGCGCATCTGGCACAGACAGCATGAGGCCATGGACCCATCCTGTCAACAGACAACCATACAGGCGGGACACACTGGATCCTCTGATATCTGTAGACATATCCCTGAATGCGATACACTACCTGAACATTGTTGCCGATCAGGTGCACTCATTCATGATGACTGTGTTCCCTGGTGGTGACGGACAGTATCAGCAGGACAATGATCCCTGTCACTGTGCTCGAATGGTCTTGGACTTGTTCGAGGAACATGATGCGGACTTCCACCTGCTTCAGTGGCCGGCTCGGTCTCCCGATCGAGCATTTATGGGATGAAGTAAAGAGAACCCACACTACCATCCAACCTGCACCAATTACGGGATGCTGTGATGTCAGCCTGGGCTGCTATTCCTCCGCAATGGTTTCAACACCTTGTTGAATCCATGCCAGCACGTATTCAGGCAGTTCTCACTGCTAAAGGAGGCGCAACATGCTATTAGCAGCACAGAGGAATAAGAAACAGAGGGGAAACTCCTTATATCCGCAAGGGAAACTCTTCTGAGATCACGTGATGAAAGTCAACCAATGAAATTTTCCTTAAAAACACTCCTAGCTTCGCGGCTCTACTGTAGGTTTTGTCATAATTACGTCATTATCCCGCAGATGGATTGTGGGGGGGGGGGGCAGACAGAGAAGTTGTAATGTTTTGCAATTGACAGATGTCACAAGTTTCCCTTCCCTGTGTAAGTGGCTTGAGCACTCGTGTTGACACAGTCCCTCCTGGTTTGGTTTGGTTCACTATGGCACGTCCTTCGTGAAGCTGGTGGTAGTTGACTCTCGGACAGCAACGGAGGTCGTAGTGCATCTGGTCTCTACGATGATCGTCCAGGACCGGTTGGATGGCTTGTTTGGCTCCTCCACTGATGTTGGCCTGAGGTTCCATCTATTCATTTGTTCAGGTGATGATGGGAGTCTCATCTTCGACTTCCTCTGGGTCTTCTTGATCGCTATCTGGTTGTGTTTGACGGATTTGCGACCTATGACTATTCCCCTTAAAACCCATGTTACACCATGCCGCCTTAAGTCTATCAATATGAACCAGCTGCCTCTCCTGCAAGCAAGACCCCTGAACCTCATAGTTCACAGGGCCTAACTTTCGGGTGATGCAATAAGGACCCCATACTTATACCCCAACTTATTCTTGCCTTTGATAAGTAGTAGTACTTTATCTCTCACATAGAAGCCCTTTAGGTTTCTGCCTTGATTGCGCTTTTTAATTTTGGTGTCTGTGGGTGAGACGTGGTTGGCCAAATCACGAGCAGCTCTCATTCTGGCTGTCAACTCAGACTTGTAGGTTGTCAGATCAGTTACGATTTCGTCATGTCTTTCTCCTTCCATGGAGTATTCGGGTCAATCCCATACAACAGATAGGCTGGAGTGTGCCTCGTGTTCTCGTTGTAACTTGTCCGGATACTGAAAAGGGCAGCATTTAGGAATTTGTCCCACACATAAATTCCCGGTGCCTCCAAGTTTCGAGGATATTCTGGTTCATCCTCTTGACGAGACCATTGGAATTAGGGTGATAAGCCGTTGTGCATGTGTAGGTGATACCAAGATCCTCCAGGACTTTACGCATTACCTCTGATGTAAAATTGGTTCCTCTGTCTGATATTAACTCCTTTGAGATTCCATAATGACAGACTATCTGTTCTACAAACGCTTTGGCGACTGTGGTGGCTTTTTGGTCTTTTAGAGGAATAGCCTCAGGACATCGATTTATACCAAAATGTATTTATCTCCGTTACTCATTTCTGATATTGGGCCAACAATGTCGAGGGCAATTTTCTTGAATGCGTATTCCGCTCATATCCCCTGCTGGAATAGGGCTGGTCCGTTTTCCAATTTACATTTCTGGCAAGTTTGACAGGCTCGGATATATTTGGTGACATCTTCCCCATTGATGGCCAGAAGTAGTGTCTTTTCAACTTATTCAGAGTTTTGGTGATACCTTTGTGATCTGCCAACTTGTTATTGTGAGATATTTCGATTAATCGAAGTCTCATGTCTTCTCCTATGCACAATTTACCCACGCTCTGATCTCTGCCTCTCCCTTTCTCTGTTTGTTTACCGGGGAACCATTTTAGTGTTCTGTTCATATGAACTCTCCATATTTTTTAAATTCTTTAGGTATTTCCTTTTTCTTAGTCAGTGCGTTATGTATTTCACTGAACTTGGATTCGCTAGCTTGAGAGGACTTTGTCGTTATCTAAAATATTTCTGCTTACTCTAACGATTCCATTACACTCACGCAGAGGGGGGCGAGAGAGGAAGTCAGCGACAAGCTTCTTTTCACCACTGATGTGGGAAATCCGAATATCATACTCCAGAATTTCAAGGGACCAGCACAGAAGGCGTTGGTTCATCACCCCAAAGTTTGCCAAGAATGAGAGAGGTTTATGATTGGAGAGTAAGTCAATTGGCAAGCCTAGCACGATATGACGGAACTGGCGAAGTGCTTGTACTGTCGCCAGCAACTCTTTCTCAGTCACTGAGTTATTAATTTGGGTGCCTTTTAGAATAGAACCAGTGCAGTGGCGGCTCGTCCAAAGCCCTGCAGCCCCTCCAGTTTAAAATGAAAGTTACATTTTAGTATCACCGTTCTTAATTTTTTATATATTTCTCTAAAAACTATTATTTTCTTGTTTGTGATAAAATACCACTCGAAAGCAAATTTTGTAATTATAGCTGTATTTTGCAATAGTCCATGTGCTATGTGAGCTTGGGCTAGAATGGCTAAGATACTCAATATTGGGGCTGTATTCAATTCAGTTCGAAACCAAATCCCTCAATCCATTGCAATAATGAACTAGAAAAAGCACGAAGACCAGTGTCCATGTGCATCTGAAATATAGTTCCTAGAATTAATTATATATATGTTATACCGTAAACGTACCGGCTTTAAAATATTTTACTTAATATTATTTATACTTAACAATTTACATCAAAATAATCAGCTTTAATAGCCTACTCATACATTTTATGGTAGTGGGGATAACACATGATTTACATGGCGAAGATAGCAGCCCCAAATGACGTTGCTGAAGGTGTTAGTTTTTCAGTATTTTCAGTGACCAATCAAATCGCGGCTAATTATATTTTTTCCTGTTCACCTAACAAAACTTTTCCTGTTGCGACCACGTGCTTTTTGAAGGTAAATTTTGTAAATTGTATTAAATTTGGGCTAATTTTAAAGAAATGAACGAAAAGATAAATTCTCAATGGTAACACAATGAGCCAAAACCGCTTTTCCACAACAAAATATTTATTACGCCTGGATACGTATTTTGGACAAGACTGAATGTTACAGTGTGCCTTAGGGCTATTTATATATAATAGGGACCAATCAGGTTCCTTTACTAGTGGATAAACATATAACGCAAAGCCAATCAGGTAAATTACAGCCAAGAATACAGAATAAATTTGAAACAAAATAAGCCAATCAATTGCGAGCAGGACACAAGTACACCAAAGAATACCTAAACAAAAACCGCACCACCAGCGGGGTGAACTCCCCAATACCCCCCCGCGGGGGGGGGGTGCAAAGGTTATCTCTACGTAAGTCGGAGAGAAGGACCAATCCGGTAAAAGCCAAAAAGAAGGTCGAAACAAAGAGCCTCAAGCCAGGATCCACTCAGAGAACCCAAAAGCTGTTAGTGCACGTACTAAGCAAATTATCTCAGCCATTAAGGTCCATAGGGCCCTTATCACCATTAAGGAGTTTGCTTCCCTGCTCTTTGTATATCTCTAGAGTTTCAAGGAAATTGAGCTTCCTCCAGTCTCTGGTACGGTGGAGAACTTCGAAGTTGTCAGGTTTAGCGTCGTGCCCAGTCTGCATAATATGCTGCGCGAAGGCAGAAGCTTCCGGATTGTAGTTGCGGATGTACCTGAAATGATCTTTGATCCTGGTAGTAACCATCCTCCGTGTCTGCCTGACGTAAAATGTAATTTGGTTTTTTATTTTGTTATAAAGATAAATTCTGTTAAATATTTGTAAAATATAAAAGGTCCCTATTTCACATAAACTAACCTAATCTAATTAATGTTATTATTGTTGTCACATTCTTATTTAATATTTAACTATTATTAGCTTAAGTATAAATTAAAAATTATATATCAATATAATAATAAGTTAAATTTTATATACAGTGACTTCCAAAACTGTCCCAATGTTAGAGAGCGTGATGTTCATCCATCCATTATTGATATTGTATACATACAAGAGAGTCACCAGTGCTTTCATTTAAGAACTCAATATAGGAGCATGAAATAAGTGCAATACAAAATTTTTTCAAAGATTATTTTTTATTTAATTAAAGAAAAACTGACAGTTTGTCATTGGGACAGTTTTGATGCCACGTTATGAATTGAACTCATTTGTATGAACAATATTTATTTAATATTGTATGTAGCCTTCTTTGGCTTTCAACAATGCAGCAATATGTCTAGGCATGCTGTCAATTAAATTAATACCTGTTTGGGCAGAAATATTTTCCCATTCCATCTTTGTTCTTTCCCACAATTCTTGCATTCCTTTTGGTTCAGTCGGATATTTGGCCATTTGTTTTTTAAGGTGTTCCCACAAATGTTCTACTGGATTGAGATCTGGACATTGTGCAGGCCACACCAGAACTTCAATTTCGTTATCTTGGAACCACTGTGTGGTAAGGCATGCTTGATGTTTGGGATTGTTGTCTTGCTGGAATATAATCTCTTGTTTGTCTTGTCCATGAAAATCCAGAATAGGGATGAAATAGTTATCCAGATTGTCACAGTACATGGCAGCGGTCATCCTGCCATCAATTCGACACATCAAACCAGTTCCTATAAATGTCATGCAACCCCAAATCATCAGGTTACCACCACCAAATTTAACAGTTCTGTTCACTTCCCATTTTGTTAACCCTGATCCTGGACGTTTCCACACCCACGATCGACCATCAGATCCTAATTGGTTTATTTTTGTTTTGTCGGACCATATAACTCTTTTCCAGTCATCCTGGGTCCAGTGTTGATGCCGTATCGCGAACTGGAGACTACTTTCTTTGTGTTTCTTTTGTGATATATGGGTTGTGATAGGATCGAAGAATGATGTCACACTTAGTCAGAGTTTTAGTAAAGAACAAATATATTTAATAAATTTACTTACATACTATACAACATTGCAAAGAAATACCTGCTAACAAACTCAAACAACAAAAACGTTGACAGTTCAATAGTCAGATTCTAGCAATATTACAGTTTGGGCAAAATAATCCCATCCAAGTACGGAGGAGCTGCACACATATTACTTCCAAAACAGGATAATAATAATAAAA
>JAHWFO010004191.1:57594-68832 GCA_023313115.1 Rhysida immarginata
TTTTGTACAATTCAGGGATTTTCACCTCAAAAATCCACACAATGTTCGGTAATAGATCAGTTGATGTCAAGCAATGTTACAAGTAAAAGAAAAGAAAACACACATAACTGACTATGTCACATCTTGTTAGTTTAGGCTTTTTCTTTTTCACTGCAGATTTTAATCCTGATGCTTTGAAATGTTGACGAACAGTAAAGCAACTGACACTTGTTCCAGATTCAGCAATAAATCGCTGGGTCACTTTGACAGCATCTGCAGCATCCGTACTAGTTATCACCCGAATCGATTTTCTTTTATCATTTGCAGTTAATTTTTGTGGACGACCTCCTTTCATCTTCTGTGCATTTGGTCTGTAAAATGCACGAACGATGCTTACTGTGCGTCCAATTCCTAATCGTGACTGAATATCTCTTGTAGAAAGCCCTTCATCAATAAGGGCAACAATGTTATTGCGTGTGTCTTTGGAAATAGGCTTCATTGTTGACAGTTATGCAGAACTTAGCTTATTAAACTGTTCGATTAAGAAATTGTAAAAATTCCTGGTTCCTGATGTTTTAATGGAACAATCCAGGCTGATTACATTCATTTGAAGATGGAGTGCAAAACTTCCCAATGACAAATTGTCAGTTTTTCTTTAATTACATAAAAAATGATCTTTGAAAAATTTTTGTATTGCACTTATTTCATGCTCAGATATTGAGTTCTTAAATGAAAGCAATGGTGACTCTATTGAATGTATACGATATCAATAATGGATGGATGAACATCACTGTACATGTATATTATAAAATTTAATTTATTATTATTATATTGATATATAATTTTTAATTTATACTATAGTTAATAATAATAATAATAACAACAACAACAACAACAACAACAACAACAACAACAACCACCACCACCACCACCACCACCACCACCCTCATGTGGTCCTACGTCTGCGTCGTGCGAGGAGGGCAACATCTTAGGGGGATGGCCCTGGTTAACAGGTGTGATCTACTCTACCCTTATATTAATTTTGAGGGTCCAGATGATGAGCTGATTACATCGGCCAAGGGCCTACTGATGATGGAGATGGCTAACAGGACCACCCATTTATTGGTGATCACTATGATTAGTGCTAGTGCATTATCTGATAATGGCTCGGACGTCATCCGGGTTACCAAGGTCCGCGCTCGTGGATTAGGCAGAGGCTAATGTTTGAAAAATATGCCACAATCTCCCAGGGCCACTGGTGGCGAAACCAGCATCAACCCTTGTTCGGCTACTGCAATGCCACAACCTGTCCCTAGTGTTTCAAGAGCTTCTTTGCCCTCGACCACTAAGGCAGGTAAGCCATGCCAACGCATGACATGGACCAATGACATAAACCCTGTTATCATGCAAGCCTACTATGCAGTCACTAAATTGGAAACTGACACTACAGCTTACAGACAACACTTATACAGGGTGATTCAGTCAATTTCTGACCATTTCACTCGAATGACGTGCATTAGGGATAAACAATTAAAAGAATGAGTGCCATACCGAATTTCTAAATAGTTGGAGTTTGTATTGTTGCAACGACGCTGCATGAAAATCGTATGGTTGAAAAAGGGCGCCCGCTTTATCTACAGAGCAGAAATGCAAGGTTGTTGAATGGTATTTCGAGACAAAATCACCTGTAACCGTGCAAAGAAAGTTCCGGAAGGAGTATAAGTGTCGAGACGCACCAGGCAGGCAAGCAATCATGGATTTTGTCAAGCAATTTCGTGCCACTAGATGTGTTAAAGGCAAGAAAAAAGGCAGGAGCGAAGCTCGTGTTCGAACGGCCGAAGTTGTCGAAAATGTTCGCACAAGTTTGGTCGATTCCCCTACCAAAAAATCTGTTCGCCGCCTATTCATTGAAGAAGGGCTGTCGTATACCACGACGTGGCAAATTTTGAGAGAGGATTTACACCTGTTTCCGTATAAGGCTTGGGTCACACTAGCGTAAAACGCCACGTAAATACGCCGACGTAACGACGTCGCCAAGAGCGGCACCATGCTATTTACCGGAAGTGACATCACTGGCGTCGTTACGTCGGCGTATTTACGCGGCATTTTACGCCAGTGTGACCCAAGCCTAAGTTCCATGTTTATACAGACACTAGAAGACAGAAGCGACGACAATTTGCGATTGAGTTTGGAGCAGAAATGGAAGCCAATCAGGACATTGTGGACAACCTGTGGGTGTCAGATGAGCCCTTCTTCCATCTGTCAGGTGACGTTAATAACACAACGTTCCTTTTTGGGGTTCCCAGCACCCTCATGAGATCCATAAGTCACCTCTTCATCCACGAAAGGTTATGGCTTGGTGTTCGAATTCCAAAAGAGGCATCATTGGTCCGTTCTTTTTTGAGGGCACCGTAATGTCACAGGCTTACCTTAACATGTTGGAAACCTTCTTCATCCCAGAGCTGCGAAGGAGGCGTATACTGCTTCGACATCAATGGTTTCAACAGAATGGGGCTAGGCCTCATACCACTAATGAAGTGCTAGACTTTCTCAATCAGAAATTCGGAAATCGTGTCATTTCAAACAGGTTTCCAGATCGATTCGAGGGTGGCTTTCTTTGGCCCCCTACGAATCCTGACCTAAACCCATGTGATTTTTATCTCTGGGGGTTCCTTAAAGACAGTGTGTTCACTACAGCACCAAGAACCCTAGAACAGCTGCGACAAAGCATCGTCGACTGTGCACCCTTGTGGATGCAGAAATCCTGGATAGAGTTATGAACAACTTCACCATTCGGCTGCGAGCAGTTCAAAACGTTCGTGGTGGCTACATTGAGCATATCATCAAAACTTTTCCACGGGAATAAAAACTCCGAACTGCCTAAAATATCATACTGAAAAGCTAAGTTTGTAAACATTAATGGATCAATAAATCATGGTACTGAAATGGTCAGAAATTGACTGAATCACCCTGTATAACACTTTCAAAGAGACATATCCTCACATCACAGTCACTGAACAATGCATTGCAGATGAGCGTCGCACAGTTGTTATGAACAATTTAATACCCTTACCCATGCTACAGAAAATAAAGCAAGAAGTTGCTACAAGAACACGAGCCATCTACACAAACAGACACTCAAGACACAGATTCAAACATTAATACTGACATCATTAATGAACTTGAAGAACACACACTCAACAATGAACTTCACCATGATATTAATCCACAACACAACATGAATATAAACTTATTGAAACCTTAAATGACACCCTACAAAGATACCTTACAGTTTACACGGGAACAAATCCCACACAAAGAGCAGGTATACCTAAAATCAACATAAACAGCAAAACAGGGGAAATTTTATTTTACATGAACGCATATATTTTACTACAGTACATTGAAGAAAATCTGTCTTTAGAATACATACACCTACTTATTTACAGTGGGGCTTTTACAGTTATATCCACACTGGGTAAGAAACCAATCCATCAAGACACACAAAAATTATACACCCAACAGAAACCTAAATGGCAAAACCAGATTGAGTCTCAGATTGATGAAATCTGCAAGCAGTTAGGTAGACTTACACAGTACACTAAAAACAACACTTCATCAAAGCAGAACAAATGCCTCAGACAGTTATTTAAGAAAATTAAAACACACACCAGATTGAGCAGCACTATCAACACATTACAGAATATTTGGGCACCTTAAAACAAAAATTTGGCTGCAAAAACACAACACCTGAAGAAATACAAAACATACACTCAGTGCAAAGAGCAGAACAAGTTATTCGCAAACAATGAGAAGACATTCTATAAGCAGTTAAACAAAGATTATACACACACACAAAACACTGGTCTGCCAACACAAACAGCACTTCAATATTATTGGTCTTCTCTTTGGTCTGTCTCAGTTGAACATAATAGGGAAGCTAGCTGGATTAGGGAGGAGGAGCCATCCACAAACCAAACATGCCTTATACTGACATAACAGCAGATGAACTCTCACAAGTCATTAAATGTACTCACAATTGGAAGACTCCAGGAGTAGACAGGATTCAGAATTTCTGGCATAAGCACTTCACCTGTTTGCATCTGGCCCCTTGCAAAACAGATCTCCAACACTTTGGAAACACCACAGACATTGCCACATTTCCTCACACAAGGAATAACATACATGCTACCAAAGTCACATAGCACTACAGATCCCACACAATATCGACCTATCACATCCCTACCTACACTTTACAAAATATTAACTTCCTGTATCGCAAACAAAATCTATACACACATAGACACAAACAAAATTCTCACTGAGCAACAAAAGGGATGACGTAGAAATCACATGGGTTGTAAGGAGCAACTCCTGAGAGACAGTGTGGTCGTACGGCAAACTCACAATAAACATCGGCACCTCCATGCAGCCTACATTGATTACAAAAAGGCTTTTGATAGTGTTCCACACTCATGGCTTTTATATTCACTAAGATTATATAAAACTAGCTGATATACCTGGCCTTGCTCGGGCTCTTTTTTGATGAAGCTTGGGAATATCTGGATGTGAATGAATGTATAGAAAAAATGAACACATGAAAAAAAGCTTAGAATTAATATAGTAAAAATTCATATTGAAGAATAAAAAAAAAATCCATTTAAAATGATCCCAATGGATGGCCTCTCCAAGTATGGCCTCTTTATCAGTTCTACAACTGCTCGTGTTGGAATGTTGTGTATAGCTGAGTGAGTTTGACACAGTGCAGGAGAAAAAAGGTGGCGAATAATGTTCATTTTTTCTGTATATTCAGATTCAGAAATTGCAAAATTTCATCGAAAAAGAGCCTGAGCAACACATCTACTATACCATAAATGTTGAAAGTAATAATGTAAATGTTTATTGTACATGTTGAAGGATTACTTTGTTGGATATTAATACGATAGCCATCCTCTCCTTCCCAGAAAATAAGTGGATATTGCAGAGCACCATATGAACGATGCATATCATTTATGGTTTTTTACGGTATTAGCGCGACGCATAATTTTGATATCTCACTGGTCAAACTGATCACCAACAATAACCAATAGCCACTTCATTAATATTTGGAGCATTAAACCGACCAGCGTGTTGCCCAACTGGACTTTTGTCGGCTTTGATCACGACCATGTAATTATCAATATGCATTCTTTCCGAAGTGTGTTTGAATAAATATATGAGCTGATTTCTTTCATTTAACATCGTTTCTAGAGATGCAACAATGGCCCTTTCTGTAATTTTTTCAATATAATTGTAATGACAGCGAATGTTAACTTGCTCTGCTTCGTCTCCCATGAAATAAATTTGCAAGAATTTTGGATCTTGATTTGGCATTGGAAGTAAAGAGCCGATTTGGTGATACACTTGTCCTTGAATTTTGAATGTGGTATCGAAATGATGACCACTAATGATTTTCGTGGCGCCAAGTGATGTCATTTGGAAGCAAGAATTGAATTTCCGTATTTTTCGTAGAAACAATTTGGAATCGACATTATCACCTATTAGTAAAGAATTTAATGGTTATAGGCAGTGGATGCAATTCTGGTAAAATAACTTTTCTGGCACCATAACACATTCCAGGAGTTTCATTTTTAAATTTAAATGCATGACAAAATTGATATACCTTATTCATATCTCCAATAATTATTTTTGAATGTAATGAGTACTCAATTTCTGGATCGTATTCAAATGCAAGGCGGTTAAATGATGCTGCTATTAACCGTCTTACTTGAATTCCTTGTTGTTCTACTAATAGATGAAGACGTCTGCCTGCATTAGTTAAACATTGCCTTGCCTGTCTGTGTCGTAATCTGTCTGCTTCTAAACGTTGAATGCACTGCTCTCCATTTTCTTGCGTGCGTGATCACAGGATTTTCCCCATGAAAAAATCCTCGTCGTCCTCAGCCGGGATCGAAGCCACATCTACGGGTATCAGAGGCAATTACGCAACCACTGAGCCTTCGAGGCCAATAAGGAAAAGTGTGGTCGTCTGGTATACCGTGGCCTACGTGATAGATAAAGGCCTGCTCATTCGTCTTCTCTACAATGGTAGCAAATGAAATAAGTTAGGTTGGGCTTTCCTGCAATAGTATGCGCTTCCTACTGGCGACACCTAGAGGGAATTTAGAGTATTAACATTTCAAATATTACGTCAGGGCTTTTTAGCACATACGACATTTATGGGATTTGGGATCTATTCTCATAGATTTACTCAACTTTAATAACAAAAATAATAATAATAATTAAAATTTATTATAATATTTGATGAAATATACAAAGAAAATTTGGCATTTACAGAAGCCATTATTGGCTTCTATTGGAAAGTCGGGTTTACAAATAAAATACTTAAAAAATAAATATACAAAATATGAAAATTCGTAAAAAGAAGTTTTTTACAAGATAAAATTAGAAGGTGTTCCGATTAGTATTTATATTTTATTTTCATTAATATTAGGATGATAAAAATTAAAATTTATGTTCTAATTTCCGACAGCGTATATTTCATTTCAATTCGTTAAGTTATGAATGAAATTCTAGTTCTTAATGGAAATCAAATAAATGGAGATAATTTATTACTTAATTGGAAATAATGAAAAAAAGAAAAGGATTTCATAATTGTAGAAAGACATAAGACAACATATGCTACTGACGGTTTAAAATTAAAATTAGAAAAAAGCAAATATCATTAGAATTATTACTTATATAAAACATTTTATATAATGTTATCAAAGTTTTAAAACGTTTCTGGATAAAGTTTTTTTTGTAGCAGCAGAGATTTAACTTCTTTGTCAGTTTTATTATTTGCATAATTTGTAAAAACAATTTGTATAAAGTTAAAAAAAATTAATTTAATTAAACGTTCCTTGTGTTCATTACGATCAGAAGAATTGCATTCACATTGCAACCAATGCACTTTCTTCAGTTTTTCATTTGTAAATTCAAACAAGTTTGCTTTACAAAATTTTTCATTAATAAATGGCAAAGCTGCTTTAACAAAATCAGCTGGAGTAGCTTTCTATTGGAAATCTCTACCGGCAAAAAGCGAACTGTTATGTCTTTTTGCGGGTAGAGGTCTCCAGTAGAAAGCACTTCCAGCTGCCCCTGCGACGCTGCCCCTGATTTCACGATTTCATAGCGAATGAGCAGGCCTTTATCTATCACGTAGGCCACGGCTATACAGAGAGTAATGCCCACGCAAATGGCCAGAGAGCACCAGTGAAAAAAAAACTGACGCTCTAAACAATGGAGTTACCCATCCTGCATTTCTTCATCCATGACCACAGCCATTGTCTTTAGATATTAGGGAGTCATTCGACTCCCGCCATTTTCCATTGTTTAGAGAAGCTAGGGAATTCAGATCACGCTGGGAGCTGCAAAGGTCAGAATGGGCTTTCAGCGATCTATGCGGCACCTAGCGTGATCTGGATTTTTTAACTTGTATGTTTATTTTATTTATTTAGTTGATGCCCAAAATTAATATGTAATGCATTCAATAGTTGGTTTATCAATTAAAATGTCGTAGAATACACTAATTTTGTTAGTATTATGTCCATAATTCCGGCTGCACTGAAACTGAAAATGAAACTAAAATTTCTACGCTTTTAGTCCGATTGTACATGCAGCGCCAATTTTCAAAGGAGTTCCCGCCCTATCGGGAGCTAGAAACTTTAGCTTCATTTTTAGTGGAGTTGGATGACCATCTACTATCTAAAGACAATGCCACAGCCAAAGTGATTTTTTTATGAACTATTGTTGCAGAAACTTCGCCTTGCATTGTAGGACATGACATACATTGTTGGTCCACACATATTGTAGGCTCACATCAGACAGACAGACCAAGCAAAAGATTATTTTTATCCTTTCCCCTTTGAGCCAACTCGACACTCGGCACATGTAAACCTTACCCTGAACCTAAAGAATATCTGGTGCAAATATGAGCTCAAACGGATAAGTGGTTCATAAGTTACTCAACGGATATCCTTGACAAAGCCGGGAATAAATGGCGAAACTAGTTGGAACTCCTGATGTCCCTCTGTTATACTGTAAGGCCACCACCTGTTTAGTTAATAGGAACAGTATTATGATCCATCCTTCCACCGATATGAATTTTTATATAGACCTTTCCCTTAAAACCGAAACTGGAGTAACTGTGCAGAAGCAGGACAGCAAAAACCTTCCGTTTCCTGCCTTGAAATGTGCAAGCACTACTACATATCCGGAGGAAAACGGAAGTTTTTTTGCTGCCCTACTTCTGCGTAGTTACTCCTGTTTTGGTTTCAAGGGAAAGATCTATATAAAAAAAAAAGATAAACAAATCGTGGCGCCATCTCTTGAGTAAACAAACAAACATAAACCAAGACATATGATTTTTACCCCTTCCCCCTCACTTTGGAGACATGTAAACCTTAATCTGGACCTAACGAACATATGGTGCGAATATGAGCTCAATCGGATAAGTGGTTCAAAAGTTTTTAAAACATTTACAGATGCACCCTGAACCTGAATTTTTATATATAAAGATAAACCCTACATTTATCACATTTGTAGAAAGTACAATGCTGCATTGGAGAACTACACTACACCTCACACTCAACAGTGAAACCATCATGACTGACAAAATACAGATAAACTGGTGCATCTTCCAGGGTGACTCACTGAGCCCACTCTGGTTTTGTCTTGCACTAAATGCACTTTCAAACAGACTGAATAGCACAACTTACAGCTACACAATTAAACACAATAAAAGCTGCCACTACACGCTTTCACACTTACTCTACATAGATGACATGAAAATCTACGCCTCCACACAAACACAACTGCACCAATTACTTGACATTACACAAACTTTTTCAAAAGACATACACATGCAATTTGGGTTGGACAAATGCAAAACCATTCACAATGAAAATGGAGTACTCAGGGAAGTGGGCTTCACATTAGAAGAACCAGATCACATTGCTGCTATGGAAAATGACGAATGTTACAAATATCTAGGATTTAAGCAAGCCAAGCTTCTGGAGCACAAACATATAAAGAATACACTCACTAAACAATATCTTCATAGGCTAGAGGCAATACTTAAAACACATTTAAATTCCAGAAACTTATTCAAGGTCATCCATACTTATGCCACACCAATACTCTCCTACTCCTTTGGAGTCATACAGTGGATACACATAGATCTTGAGGAACTTGAAAGGAAACGACATAAACTGCTTACAAAGCACAGAAAGCACCATCCACACGCAGCTATTGAAAGACTCACCCTGCCTCGTTCAGAGGGAGGCAGAGGTCTTATTATTATAATAGATCTACACCAGAAACAGACTCAATCACTCAGAGAATTCTTTTACTTTAAGCAAAACACACATCACCCTTACATAAAGCAGTCTGCATGGCTGATATAAAATACACACCTTTGAATCTGAACAGCATGCAACACCCATAACATTCCTACAATATGCACTAAACTTCAATCATGGCTCGGAAAGCAACTCCACGGTAGACATCCTTCTGACCTCAACCAGCCGCACATCGACAAAAAAGCATCGAACTTTTGGTTGAGTGAAGGGAGTCTCTTGGGAGAAACTGAAGGAACCATAATTGCCATACAAGACCAGGTTTTTAACACTAAAAGCCACAGAAAACATTATCAAAGATTCGACTGATGGGTCTTGCAGAAAATGCCATATCGCAGAGGAAACAATCCAACACGTTATATCCAGTTGCAAAATACTCACGCAGACAGATTATTTACACAGACATAACCAGGTAGCCAACATCGTACAACAACATCTAGCTAAGATACACAAGCTAAGGGACATTCACACTCGATACTATAAATATATCCAGACACTGTCTTAGAGAACACCACTCATAAACTATATTTTGACAGAGCTATAATCACTGACAAAACTATCCCTCATAACAGACCAGACATTACACTAGTAGATAAGCACAACAAAGAGACTTACATAATTGATATCTTCATCCCCAACACACACAATTTACAAAAGACATACACTGACAAAATCACTAAATATACGGATCTTGCACACGAAATAACACGCCTTTGGGGAGTTAACAGAGTACACATTGTTCCTATCGTTCTTTCTGCCACTGGGGTTATTACACACTCGCTACACAAAAGCCTGTCAACATTAAATTTAAACCCACACTTATACAAAACCTTACAGAAAGCCACAATTCTAAACACCTGTCACAATGTAAGGAAATTCCTACACCCAAACATCAATACTCCCATGAGTGCGTAACTTTGCCTCCCTTGCATTTGAGTCCCTTGGGCTTGGCCCTCTCTTGGGTCCGCCTCAGGGATTGGCTTCTGGACTTGATCTGAGTTTGGCTTCCCCAAACAACAACAACAACAACAACAACAATAATAATAATAATAATAAGGTTTGGTTAGTTTATATAGAATAATACAAGTTCTTACGAGCTGCCACTGCTTAGAACTAAAAAATGCTATTGGGCATATTCCTTGATCTGTCTGTTGTTGGAGCACTGCTCCCAAAGCCTCGGCCGAAGCGTTGGTACAGGGTAAAAAAGGCTTAGTGTAATCGGGAGGTGTCAGGACTGGAGGATTCATTATGGCTGATTTTAGACCATCGAAGGCCTGTTGGCACTCATTGGACCAGCTGAACCTCGCACCTTTTCTCTTCAGATTAGTTAATGGGGTTATAGTTTTGGATATGTCTTTGATAAAGGGGTGGTAAAAGATAGCTGCTCATACTTGTGTCACTGTCCTCAGGGTTTCCAGTTTGGCTATAGCAAAGATGTTGTCTGGATCCGGTGTTAGGCCTTCTCGCGAGATTATATGACTTAGATACAGCACCTCTGTCATCATTATTTTGGATTTCGAGAGGTTCATGATCACGTTGTGTTCTTTAAATATTCCTAATACCCATGTGATAATCTCTTAATGCTCCTCTGCGGTTTTAGTATAAATGAGCACATCATCCTGAAAGACACGTATGTTCTGATAATAACCGCTCATGTAGTAAGTCAGTCTTATATGATTGGAAGGTGTGCACTGAGTTCTTCGTGCCCTAAGGCATATGCGTCAATTGAAATTTACCCCAGGGTGTCTGAAACGCGAAGCACTGCCTAAGTTCAGGAGCTGTGGGCAATTGATAATATCCAGAATTCAGGTCTAATAAATTGAAATAACTGTATTCGTGAATAGATAATGAAAGTTAATGT